>JAJIBD010004811.1:0-26263 GCA_021461705.1 Cryptotis parvus | reverse complement strand
CAAAGCAAACACCCTACCCTCTGGACTATCACTCCGGCCCCTGTTCTGGGTATTATTGACTCAGTATTGAGTAGTGTTTCATGTTCTGAATATTTTCAATGCATAAAAGTATGTTGGTTATATCATTACTTAATGATATAGTCATTGCTTAATGATGTAGCCAATATATTTTTTCAAATTATTAGTACTGTACTTTTAAAAATGTTTGCAAAATGCTTTTCAAGTAAAGTGCATTGAAGACAACATGACTGCTCACCTGCAGTAGACTAAAATGCCTATTTTATTGCATTTCAAAGTAAAAAAAAACATTGAAGGAAGTTTTATGACCATTTAAAGGAAGAAGGTTGCTCATCAATAGGAAGTGACTCTTCATCTTATAAGCAGTTGCTGGAATTTTGTAGTTGAACAGAGTTGCTTAACTTTAAGATTAGTCCAACTTAACTGTTACAGTTCATGTTAAAAGTATCTTTGCTTTTATAAATCAGTATTTATTCTTGGTCAGAAATAGCTAATTTTTGGGTGTTCTTGAGAGATGCTGTACATTGCTATCATTTTCGACAGTAAAATAGAGTCCTGGAGAAAAGAAATAGGATATTCTGTCCTTTTGGTGACTTGTATCACTTGTATCACTTGTCTTTCTGTTGTTCATCTATTTGCTTGAGTGGGCGCCAAGTAACGTCTCCATTTGTTGGGAATGAGGTCCTTTATTGTTACTGTTTTTTGGCATTTTGAATACACCATGGGTAGCTTGCCAGGCTCTGCCGTGGCTCTAGACTCATCCCAGGGGGCCCAGTCTTTTTCTGTGTCAGACCTTCAACCATCCAGGGCCCACGGGCAGTGCCCTGGGGTAGACAAACCTGTCTCCTGTCTGCTACCTGCCCATGCAGCTGGGTACTACAGCCACCCCAGCAATACCTTGAGGGACAGGTTTAGAGACAGACAGGGAAATATTAAAGCATTTCTGATTCATAGGAGTACGGGAATTTCTTGTGTTATTATCTAGTGATTTGCAATATGTTCATTATATTTGACATAATTATCAATTTTCTTACAGTTACCCTTAAAGTGTGGGTGTGGGAGTATGTTTTGTGTAGAAGCCTTTATTAAAAATGGAAGGGACTGGCAGTTATCTGGCATGGATATTACCACTGTTCTTTTCTAGGGGCCTGGCAGATAATGCCGTTTGTGCTTCATTCTCTACTGTGGTGTCTAGATATGACTCCAGAACCCTTTTTAACATATTGCTTAAAGAAATTGCTATCATTTAATCACAGACCCACAATGGGAGTTAGTTTTCAGTCTTGTCTTACTATTAAGTTAATTTGCTGTAAGAGATAATAAATTTGCAAAAAGTATCTGCCAGACTTTGTTTTGTTTTGTTTTTGTGCTGCACTTGGCCATGATTCAGGGTTTATTCCTGGCTTTGCACTCAGAAATTTCCCTTGGCAGTGCTCAGGGCACCTTATGGGATGGCAGGGATTGAACCTGGTTTGGCCAAGTGCAAGGCAAACACAATACCCACTACTGTCGCTTCAGCTCTTCTGCCAGACTTTAAACCATGGTTTTACAATTAATGTGCATATGCTATGTGTCAAAGAATAATTCTTGGTGGACACAAAATGATTAAATTCATTAGAACTTTTTAGATAAGAGATAAATGAACAAGTGACACCCCCCCTCCCCAAGGGGTGTTGATAGAACAGCTAAATTAAACAGATAGCGTTATTGGTAAAGAGGCAACTTATAAATTGGGAAGCATCCAACTGCCACAGACAGTAGAGCAATTTTCAACAAGAAGTGTGGGTCTGGTTTTATGCTAAGTCTAGAGTTAGGGGTGACAGTTTATACATATTCAGTAATCTTCCAGGAAAATGCATATTTATGAAATGGAAATGAGAACATGGGCAATTGAGGAACATATACGATATATACGTAATCATATATCATATGTACAGAAAATGGCAAAGAAACAGCTGCGTATTATTCTGTATAGTAGTGGGAGAAAGGTGATGGGAACGAAGAGAAGGGCCTCACTTTAGAGCACTGACCAGGCCTGTCCAGATAGGGCACTGAGGTTCTTATCTTGACAGAGAGACTTGTTTGCATGGCTCTGTCGTCTTCCCAGTGAAATCCAAAGTAATGTAACAGCTGTTCCCAGAGATGTTGGCCCGATATCCAAACCAGTGGTTTTCGGCCTTTGTTCCAGTCCTTGAAAAGGTGATTGCTCCTTAACTGTGTTATTCTCACCTTCAGATGGAGATCTAGTGTACATGCTCATGTATAAAAAGTTTGAAAGTCACTGATCCAAATATGAGCAGTCTGGTTATGCTTTCTTTTTTTTTTTTTTTATTTTTTTAAATTTTTTTATTATACCACCGTGAAACATACAATAAAAGGTGTTCATAATTGGTTTTGGTAATACAGTATTCCAGCCCATCCTCCACCAGTGCCCCATTTCCACCACCAAGTACCCCCCTCCCATCCCCCAGGCCGTCTTAATAGCAGGTACCCCAGTTTCCTCTTTTTCTATCTTCTTGTCTCGCATCTCCTCCTTATTTTACACATTGTGGCAGCCTGTAGATACTTAGAGTTTATGGTTATGCTTTCTTAACCCCAGAGCCCATTTACTGTTGGAAGGAAAGAGAAAGCATCACAAAGTTGCAAAAAGTTTTGATTACTTGAGTATTACATCAAATCATGTTTTTAGAGATCACCAAATGGCAAAATCATTATCACTGATAGGGAATAACCTCTCTGATCATAAGTAAGTTCAAACAAAACAAAATTAGATTTACATAGAAAATGTTAGAAAATTTTGATTGCTACTCTTCATTTTCTTCTGGAAGACAGAAAATTTTTGTCTTAAACTTACCTTAAACTCTGAGGTAATAACTACTCTAGCAAAGAAATCTTCCAACTTTGCTTAGTGGAACTACTAGAATTTTGGTTAAACGTCTAAAATATTTTTAAGTATACATTTTAATTTGTTTTGGTGTTAGGATTGAACACTTGCAAAACATGTGTTCCATAATCCTGGACCCCAAGGGATACATTAATAGTAAAGATGTCATTACTTATTATATGTGACAAATATTGGATATAAAATGAATATATTAAAGTATTTCAAATTTATCATTAATGTGGGAATAGAGGTTAGCTGTTCTTCAAATCATAGCAAACAGATACATTTATAGATAATTCTAGACCACCTAATAGATATTGCAGATGGAGCTAATGCTCACTACTTCCCTTGTGGAAGGAGGTTAACTGAACCAGGCAGAATTGATGCTAATATTAGATGAGAATTGTTTGCATTGCCATTAGCTTTTTAAATGTTATCCCTAACTTTAGAGTTGTGATTCCCTCACCCCCAACAAAACTCCCGAAGGAATAGATTATCCCTGGAGACTCTTGAAATTTCAATCCCAAATCATAATTTTTTTTTACTCTATGATTTTCTGCATACTTTATTATTATTATTATTATTTCTTTGCATAAGATCGGCGCGTTCAGGGTGGTATGGCCATAGATTCTTATGTTCAGAAGAATTAAGTCTTTATCCTTGATGTTTTATTAGCTTAACCGTGTTTTTTTTTATCTCTAGTATATTTTTTTTCTCCATAGGTTTTTCTCCCTTAATTTTTGGGGGATTTTTTCAATCTGCTGATCTTTTTCTCTTTATTCTAATATCAGAAATGCCTTTTATTTCCTCTCTGTTCTACGTCTCATAACTAATTTCTTTAGTATTTTTGCGATTTTTCCCTTCTCAGTACTAACATTTTTCTTTTTTGCCATTAGTTTGATTCATGCTGTATTCAAATTTATTTTTCTCATTTTTCTTACTGAGATATAATTGTTATAACTTTATATTTGTTTCAGGCATGGCCCTGACTCAAAATCATTTTTTTTTATTTGCTTTTTTGGGTCACACCCGCAATGCTCAGGGGTTTCTCCTGGCTCTGCACTCAGGAATTACTGCTGGCGGTGCTCTGGGGACCATATGGGTTGCCGGGGATCGAACCTGGGCCGGCATGGGCCAGCCGCATGAAGGCAAGCGCCCTACCCGCTGAGGCTATTGCTCCAGCCCTCTCACTATCATTTTAAATTGTGTTGTTAGCTTTATAACTTTTCAGTTTACCTGTTCAGTCTTTATGTCTTTTTAGATTTTGTTGTATTAGATGTGTATTCTTATGGTGTGCTGTGTGTTAAAGAACTCATTGTCCTATGTGCAGTGTTTTCTTTCAGACTGACTCTTCCTTTGTTTTGTGTGCTATCATCATTATTATGTTTCTCCTCTTCTGTTCACTTGTTTATATTCTTGTGTGGTCATTTTTTTATGTTGCTAAGTAACTGATGGCAAGGACTTTCTTGCATCACCCTGATACAACATGACTGAACTCTAGCTAGCTCTTCCCCACCTTAACTCTGAGACTGTGCCTTTTACTGCACCCTGCTCTCCCTACCCCCTCCAGTTCTTTTTATTTTATTTATTCATTTATTCATTCATTTATTCATTTATTTAATTTTTATTATACCATCGTGAGATACACAATTTCAAAGATGTTCATAATTGGATCTCTGTCATACAGTGTTCCGCACCCATCCCTCTACTAATGCCCCATTGGGGGAAGCCTGGCCTCCTCCCTCACATGTCTGCTGGCCCTAGGAGCTATGTTGGACTCGGGGCCGAGCCATTTACCATCTCTGGTGGCTCCATGGGCCGTTCCACGTGGGCTGAGCTGCGCAGCTGTGGGTCTGGCCTGTTTCTCTCCGGCTTTGCTGGTTGTGATCCTCCAGTGCCTCTTTTAAACAGTAAGTGCTGTCTGCTGCTTCTCAGTCCTTGAAGGACATAAGTTGCTGTTGGGAACCTTCTGATGTCCCAGAACTCTCTTATTTTCTCACTTGATCAATTGATCACTTGAATCCCGTTATTCATCGATTTGCTCGAGCTGGGCGCAAGTTACATTTCCATTGAACCCTATCACGTGCCAATGTAGCCCAATGGCATCTATTTGCCATTGTAGCCCAGTGCCCTGTAGCCCAATGGGTTGGTTCAGGAATACGAAGAGCCTCAAAACGTTCCTTCAGTGTCTTTACAAGGAAGTCTGACCATCTTGTAGGTAGGCGGCCACGTGATCTTTTGACATCCCGTGGGATCCAGTCGGTAATGGCTCTAGTCCAGCGGTTGTCTCCAAATCGCATTACATGTCCAGCCCATCTGATTTTCGATGCCTTGGCAAACGAGACAGCATCCCTGATTCTGGAATAGCGACGGAGGTCAGAACTCCGATTCCTTCTCTCACTTGAGTGAGGCGTGATATTCCAAGCATAGCTCTTTTCGTTTCCTCTCTGGGAGACCCGAATAGCATTCCCATCCTGCTTTCGTAGGGCCCAGGTCTCTGAGGCGTATGTTAATTCAGGGAGAACGGTGAAGTCAAAGAGATGTGCCCAGAGCCGGAGGTTCTTTGTCCTTTTTAGCTATTTCTTCGATGCCTTTGATGTCATTCCATGCTGCTCTCTTCCTCCTGCGCAGCTCAGGTTTTAGGTCGTTCATCATGTTGATTTCTCGACCTAGGTACACATAACTGCTGCATTCAGAGATGTTTGTTCCATTGAGAGTGAGTGGGGCCTCAGGAACTAGTTCATTCTTCATGAACATTGTTTTCTTTAGATTCATCTGTAGACCTACCTTTCCACATTCTCGGTCAAAGTCAGCCAGCATTTGTGCCGCTTGGCTAATGTTTGGTGTTATTAGAACGATGTCATCAGCGAATCAGAGGTGGTGTAGTTGCCGACCATCTATCTTCACTCCCATTCCTTCCCATTCTAATTGTCACATGATGTTCTCGAGGGTGGCACTGAAGAGTTTTGGTGAAATGGTATCACCCTGTCAAACCCCTCTTTTCACATTAATGATCACTTCTTTGTAGAATGGTGAGATCCTGGTGGTGAATCCGTAATACAGCTCACGAAGGATCTTGATGTATTGGGTTTGAACACCCTGTTTGGCTAGGGCTTCGATGACTGCTTCAGTCTCCACAGAATCAAAGGCTTTCTGTAAATCAATGAACGTGAGACAGAGCGGCATCTTGTACTCCCTACAAACCTCGATGAGCTTGGTTTCTGTGTGGATATGGTCGATTGTGCTGAATCCTTTCCAGAAGCCTGCTTGCTCGCAGGGTTGTCCTTATGTTTACTTGTGTAAACAGCTTATAGATGACGGACAACAGGCAGATGGGGTGATAGTTGCCGATGTGGTGAATGTCTCCCTTCTTGAACAGTAGAACTTGTCCTGCTGGTTTTCCATTGGGAGGGCACCTTGCATTTGGACAGGTAGCGTGTGAAGAGCCGAGCTAGTGTATTGATGAGTAGTGATGGCAGATTCTTCAGGTGTTCGGGTCTGATTTTGTCTGGGCCTGGTGCTGTTCCCTTCTTTACCGATGAGATGGCATGTCGGGTTTCAGAAGGGAGAACGTTGGGAATGACATATCCATCCTGTGGAATTTGGTATGTGGGCAGGTGGATGTGGCTATCAAAGAGATTTGAGTAGAAGTCCTGGATAATCTTCTCCATTGCCTTTCTGGAAGATGTGATAGATCCATCAGGGCGTCGGAGGGCAGTCATCTTGGTCTTACAGTTGGCGAAGGACAGGTGGGCAGTGCGAATGCTTTTCCTGGCTTCTGCTGCATCTTCCAGTATTTCTGCTCTTCTGTCTTTGAGGTCTTCTTTTATCGCTTCTCTGCACCGTTTAGCAAGCTTGGACGTTAGCATTTGGTCTCCTGAGGCTCGCGCCTTGCCACGTTGGCGAATGAGCTCGAGAGTTTCTGAATACAGGCGTTCTTTTGTGTCTTTCTCTCTCTCAGCATTCTTTGCACAATCATGGAGGTGTGAACCAGTAGGTTGTATTCTTCATCGATGTCGTCAATGATGGTATCTTCCCATGTTGCTGCAATGGTGCCAAAGAGTTCCCAGTTGGTGGTCGTTCTGGGAGTTCTCTTCTTAAACTTTGCAGCCTTTTCTCCCCGTTGTGGGAAGTAGAATTTTGCAGGAAGGAGATGGTGGTCCGATCCTGTTTGGAATTTTGGGACGACAGCAACATCGGTCAGACAAAACCATCGATTGAAGATGATGTGGTCAATTTCATTGTGGAACTGTCCGCCAGGAGATTCCCATGTCCAACGTTTCACTTCAGCTTTCTGGAACTGTGAATTCCCATGAGTGGTCTTGGTGGACATGATAAACTGAGATAGTCTCTCACCCTGTTTGTTCCATTCTAGGCCATGGGTCCCAATGTGGAGTTCTTCAGCCGATCTTCTTGGTCCTATCTTGGTATTAAAATCACCGACTATGATCTTGTAGAAGGTGTGATCTTTTTTATAGAACTCCTCCAATTCCATGTAGTATTTCTCAATTTCATCTTCTTTGTATGTGGATGTTGGTGTGTAGACAATGAAGATAGAAATTGCTGGCAGTGGGTGCGTAGACAATGAAGATAGAAATTGCTGGCAGTGGGTCACATCTCTTCAAGTGTAATCGTCCTATTTGGTTTATTAGGCATTCAAGTGAATCAATGTTTACGGCCATGTTCGTGTTGACAAGGACACCAACGCCACAGATGCCTCTTTTTTTTTTTTTTTTTATTATACCACAGTGAAACATACAATTACAAAGGTGTTCATAATTGGTTCTTGGTAATACAGTATACCAGCACCCATCCCTCCACCAGTGCCCCATTTCCACCACCAATGTACCCCCACCCCCTCCTGCCCACCCCCATGCTGCCTTAATAGCAGGTACCCCAGTTTCCTCTCTTTTCTCTCTCTGTCTCTCTCTCTCTGTCTCTGCATCTCTCTCCCTCTTATTTTACACATTGTGGCTAGCCCTGCAGGTATTTAGAGTTTATCACTTAAGTCTCTTTGTGTATATTCAATGGTGAGTTTTAATCTGCCATTACCATTTCCCACATTTAGTAAAACACTGGTATCTATTTATGTCGGATTAATGAATGCAGTCACTCTATATCTGTCCTTTTCCTTCTGACTAATTTCACTCAGCATGATAGTCTCCATGTCCATCCATTTGCAGGTAAATTTCATAATTTCATCTTTTCTGACAGCCGCATAGTATTCCATAGTGTAGATGAACCACAGTTTCTTTAGCCAGTCCTCTGTTCTCGGGCATTTAGGTTGTTTCCAGATTCTAGCTATAGTGAATAGCGCAGAGATGAATAAAGAAGTACAGATAGTGTTTCACAGATGCCTCTTTCGTCGCCGCATGTTCCAAGGAACAATTCTTCTCCGGTGTCAAATACAGCATGATGCAACTGACGCCTCCTCATCTCAGTCAGACCAATGATGTTGTACTTGATCTTTTGCGCTTGCACCAGCAGATCCTCAATATATGCTTCCGATGCCAGCGTGCGTGCATTGAAAGTACAGACAGTCATTTTAGTCCTTCTGTGTTTTGGCAGCCTAGGATGACCATGAAATTTTATCAGGCACTGCTTGTTTGCCTTTCTTACTGCTGCCGTATTAATGGGCTCTTTCGGGTCAGGAAAATAAACATTTCTGTTACTGGATTTGGCATATTGAACACGCATCGGACAGCTTGCCAGGTTCTGCCATGCGGGCGCTATATTCTCAACACTTTGTGGGGGCTCTCTCAGGAGGGTGGGTAGAATATTTATGGTAATTTGGAGGTAAATTGCTGCGCGCATAGCGGCCGCGATGCAACAGGGAAAGCTGGTTTCTGCTCTGCTGGGTGTACCTGTGTCTTATTTTCTCAGAGTTGGTTAAATGTCCTGTCTCAGTTTCATGACATGAGGTGTAGTATGTATCCAGAGGTGTTAGACTCTTCAACTCAGTATGGGGCCTTGAAGTCTGTAGACTTTCACAGCAACTCTAGCTGGTTTCAAAATTTCTCTTGGAAATTTTTTTTCCTTAGCGGCAGGGGTTGGGCTGGTGATGGTGGAGGGCACACCTGGCTGTGCTCAGAGCTTTCCCCTGGCTCTGCATTCAGGGAGCACTTCTGGTGGTGCTCTGGGGACCTATGTGGTACTGGAAATCAGACCCAGGTTATCAGGCATAAGACAAGTCAGCCCTACCAGCAGTACTCTTTTCTGATCCTGTAGGACCTTTTTTAAGTTTTAGTCGACAGGATTTTGAGTAAAAAGTTAAGCCTGTGTGATAATCGTTGAAAATGCCGAGAACTGAGCATTGAATATAGGCAAAAAGATACACATAATAACCTCTAAATGTATGTATTGCAATCCACAATGTGTAAGAAAAGAGGGAGAGAGAGAGAGAGGGAGGGAGGGAGGGAAAGAAAAGAGATAAAGAACCTGCCATAGAGGCAGGCAGGCTAGGGAGGGGGGGATTGAAGTGAGGACATTGGTGGTGGGAAGGACATTGGTGGTGGGAAATGGGCACTGGTGGAGGGATGGGTGCTGGAACACTGTATGATCGAAACTCAAACATGAACATCTTTGTAATTGTATATCTCATGGTGGTATAATAAAATGTTAATTAAAATAGTTAAGCACAAAAATATAAACATGCAAATACATACACTTATGAATACATATACAAATATATGCATTTTGGGGGAAAGTTCTGTAATCTTATTTTGTAATGCTATGTGTATTTTAAAATCTGTTTGATTCAAATTTTTTAAATTTTTTACTATACTGGTAAAAAACTAACTTTTTTTACTAACTTGTGTGCAAGACATGGGCCCTAACAATAAGCCACTTCCCTAACCCCTAAATAGTTAACTTTTGATATATTTATATATTCTGTAAAAGTCTTTTTTCTTTTTTAAAAAAAAAAATTTTGGCCATACCTGGCAACGCTTAGGGCTTATTCTTTGCTCTGCCTTCAGGGATCATTCTTGGGGTGGGGGCTTCAGAGGACCATGTGCGGTGCTGGGGAATGAATTTACGTGGGTCGAGTACCAGGCAAGCACTTGCTCTACCTGCTGCATTGTTACTCCTACCCACTCTCGAAACTAGTTCTTAAGAAGGATGACTTAGAATCAGCCTTTTGATTAGAAAGAAAACTGTCATGAGAAAATCTTTTTTTTTTAAGTGAAGCAAGATAGTTTTTATTGAACAAAATTTGCTTAGAAGGAGAATGCGGGTTTCTCCGGATGGAAGAGGTGGAGTGAAGTGACACAGACAGGCAAGCAAGGGCCTGTGCATGGGAGAATGTAGTCCTGAAGAGCTAGCCTGCAAAGAATGCGTAGAAGTAATATGGTTTTTAAAATATCAGGAAGGTATGCATTTTATTTACTTCACAGTTTTGTACTTGTGTGTGCTTTTATAAAATTCTTACTTAATTTGGGGCCGGAGCGATAGCCCAGCGGGTAGGGCGTTTGCCTTACACGCGGCCAGTCTATGATGGCCTGGGTTCGATCCCCGCATCCCATATGGGTCCCCCGAGCACCGCCAGGAGTAATTCTTGAGCAAAGAGCCAGGGGGTAACCCCCTGAGCATAGCCGGGTGTGACCCAAAAAAGCAAAAAAAAAAAAAAAAAAAATTCTTACTTAATTTAATGAGCAGATGTGTCATATTTCTATTCATATTAAAATAAAACCTTATTTTTTTAATTTTTTATTCATTTATTCATTCATTTACTCATTCATTCATTCATTTATTGGGTCACACCCGCGCAATGCTCAGGGGTTTCTCCTGGCTCTGCACTCAGGAATTACTCCCGGCGGCCCTGGGGGACCATATAGGGATGCCGGGAATCAAACCCAGGTCAGCTGCTTACAATGCAAATGCCTTTACCCGCTGTGCTATCGCTCCGGCCCCCATAAAACTTTATTTTTTTTTATCTCTATAATCTATATTATTTCCTATGTTGTAATTTAGATGGTTACAAAATAGAATAGTGTGTTCCTAATTTTTGCTTTCCTGTTTGTACTAAATCTTTATATGTTTAGTTTTACCTTCAAAATAAATTCAAGAGATTAGATTAATGGATTTATTAATTTATTACTGGTTGGAAATTCTTTTCAGGCACTTAGTCATAGATAATCTCTTAAATTTTCTTTGTTTACTTGTTTTCTGTTAAGTTAAAAATGAGAGTTAGAAAGTATATTTCGCTTTTATAAGACCATGTATAGGCTCTTTAAAATAAGAGATAAGACTCAAAGTGAAAAAAATAATTTAGATGGGAAATTGGGCAATATACTCGGCAGATTTCATTATTTTTGAATTTTGTTCTTAACCATACCTTAATTTTTTCTTTTATTTTCTTCTAACATAAAGATGATAATTTTGTGTATTTGATGTTTATTTAGCATCTGTAGGGATTCTGAATAACATATTGGAGCTTCATTTCATTTAATTACATAAGAGTACACACATCATAAAGCAATCTGTAATAACTAGTGTTTTATTTTTTTTGTCTTCTCAGATTCTATCAGCGTTTAAGAACAAATGCATCTATAGCTCATGGAAGAAAAAACACAAATCAAGACATTTTTGGGTTCAAAGTTGCCAAAGTATGGAGCAAAATCTATAAGAAGTACTCTGCAGCCAATGCCAAATGGGACAGCTGTTAATTTACTGGGATCTTCCAAGAGCAGCAGTGTCAGGAGTTATATAAGAAATAATGGCCCTGATTGCCCTTCCTCCCAGTCATTTAATTGGAGAACGACAAATAAATACCAACGTAATGCCCAAAGTGTTGAGCAGTCTAATAGGTCTCAGAGTTCACATGATAAAGTAACTGATCCTGAGAAGCAGGCACCTACTCAAGGAATGTTTGACAAAAATGGGATAAAGGGAGGCTTGAAAAGTGTTTCTTTACTCACGTCAAAATTAGTAAAGCCATCCACTATGTTTGTATCTTCTACAGAGGAGTTAAACCAAAAAATCTTTATCCGGGCCATCTACTTTGGGTAAATTCACTAAAGGAACATTATTAGGAAGGACTTCATATTCTTCAGTCAATGCTCCAAAATCCCAGTTGAATGGATTTTATGGAAATCGGTCTGCTGGTAGTATTCAGAGACCGAGAGCAGATTCCTGTGCCACTAGAAGCAGTTCTGGAGAAAGCTTAGCACAATCCCTAGACAATATTAAATCTATCACTTGTGAGAAAATGGTAAGGTCACAAAGTTTTTCACATTCCATTCAGAATTCATTCCTTCCACCTTCCTCTATAACCAGATCACATTCCTTCAATAGAGCGGTTGATCTTACAAAGCCTTATCAGAACCAACAGATACCTGTTAGAGTGCCTCTGAGGTCAAGTATGCTAACAAGAAACTCCCGGCAATCAGAAGTCCTCAATGGGAATGAACATTTAGGATATGGATTTAATAGGCCTTTTGCTGCTGGTGGAAAGAAGTTGGCTTTATCGAATGGCCCAGGCATAACTTCCACTTTGGGTTATAGGATGATTCATCCCTCTCTACTGAAATCTAGTCGACCTCCATTTTCTGGAAATATCACAGTGGATGGTAATAGAAATTCACATGCCGACGCTTGTGTGGAGGAAGATGCCGCACTTTCGGTTAAGGATGAAGCTACTGATAAGGACCAAGAACTAGTTGAAAATGATTGTTATAGAACAGAAAATGACCAGACCACAAAGAATGATGCTAAAATGAGATACCTGAGTGACGATGTAGATGATATCTCCTTATCATCATTGTCATCTTCTGATAAGAATGATCTAAGTGAAGATTTTAGCGATGATTTTATAGATATAGAAGACTCCAACAGAACTAGAATTACTCCAGAAGAAATTTCTCTCAAAGAAGAAAAGCATGAAAATGTTCCAGCCAAGGATATATGTGATTCTCCCAAGGAAACTGAGAAATCCTTCAGTAAAACTGATGAGTGGATAGATATAAGTGTCTCTGGTAAATATTAATATCGTTATGTTTGTTTGATTTATTTCAATAATATAACTGAAATTTTGTCTGGAGTTATAATCTGAATAATTCAAAGATACTATCACTTTCATAAAAGGGGTGGATATTCCCAAATTGGAGTGGAGTAGTGTTTATTTTCCTTGTTAGTTTTATACCCTGACCTATTTTCTCTCGGCTTTGTACAACATGAGTAAAATCACTATTTTTTTCCTTTGTGGATCACACCTGGAGATGTTCAGGGGTTATTCCTGGCTCTGAGCGCAGAAATTACACCAGGAAGTGCTCAGGGGGCCATATGGGAGCTGGTAATAGAAGCTGCAGTGAACCGTGTACAATGCAAATGCTTCACCCACTGTACTGTCACACCAGCCCCTCAGAACACTATTTTCTTAAGAGATTCACCCTTTTTTTCCACTCTCACAAACAGGCCAACCACTAGTTGCTTCAAATTTACTTTTTCCCCATGATATCCCCCAATTCATGCCTTTCTTTTGGTAGGTCAGTTGATTGATTGTGGTACTAGAGATTATTACCCAGGGCCTGATGCTTTTGAGTCATGCTCTTTGGAACTGAGCCAAATATGCATGGCACTGGCACCTGGCCTGCCTTCTTATTACATGTATTTTAAAATAATATTTTAGTAAATGTAGCTTATTTACAATGATGTTGATATTTATGGTCTGGGTGTATGTGGTCACTGCCATTTTAAATGGTCTTTTCTGTATGGTAGTCGGCACTATTGTTTATTAAACAGTAAAGTTAAACAGCAATAATAAAGTTGTCTCAAATGATAATAAGTGAGTTAATATGAATTTGAATGATATAGTAAAACTTTTTATTTTGAATTCAAACTTTATTTTGAATTGGGACTTTGAAAGTTTCAGTTTTTTTTTAAGAGGAACTTAAACATCAGATTAGGCAAATTGTTTAAGTTATATATTCACTATCTTCCATTCATCATCTATTTGCTCGAGCAGGCACCAGTAATATCTCCATATGTTCTGTCTCATGCTAGTAGAGCCCAAGGGCATCTGTTTGCTCCAGGAACATAAAGCACCTCAGACAATTATATTAGGTCATGGGAATGTTACTAATATAATTGTTACTTGTTAATTGTCTGGTATTTGGCATATCAAATACGACATGGGCAGCTTGCCACGCTTGCTGTGTGGGTGGCATACTCTTGTAGTCACCTCTCAATAGAGCATTTATGACGCGTGAGCCCAGCTGTGATAGGCTCATCTGCTGCTGGGTGGAGTTCTGACGAGAGGGAAGTCCGATGTGGAAAGATGGTGGCCCTCATGGAGTGGGGTGTCGTCTGGCTTGTGAGGCCCTGCTGGGGTGGTGGGCCAGGGCTAGAACCCGCCATCCCTCCCGCGGCGTCTCATGAGCGCCTGGGCACAGGTGGAGCAAGTACCAGCTCTGCCCCATGTCTGTAAATCTCTGGATCAGCATACCTGGGCGGATTGAAAAAAAACTGCTGCAGGGTGAGCTGTCGATGATACGGGACTCTCTGCAGATGACATGACATTATACTCAGAAAGCCCTAAAGACTCTGCCAAAGGGTCCTTCTCAGCAGAATTTTCACAGATTACCTCCTTCTGGGGAGATTCTTCACTGCAACGTCCTGCTGATGTAAGCAGGCAGACAGGGGATCTCCAAGGCAATGAAGTTTCACCCTAAGGCTGTCCAGATTCACCTGTTTGGAAACCAGAACCAAGACTTGATAAGACCCTCAGTAGACTCTAAGAAATCTGGATCAATCTATCTCAGCCCAGCCCCTAATATATCCAGAGGAGCTTTATATTTTAATTGAGGAATGTGAGCTAGCACCTGTTAAATATTTCTTCCTATAGTTGATTATCCTGGAAAATGGATCTTTATACCTCTGCAGCCAAAAAATAATAAATGGAGGGGTTTGGGAATAACGTGGCTTAATTCAGGGCCTGAAGATGTGCCTTGACTTTCTTTAGTAAGAAGTAACAGAAAAATTTGTTTTTCTCATAAAGAGACACTGTAAGGCTGAATAATATACACTGAGGAAGGAGCTTCCCTGGCTAGTTATTAAAAGTGACTATTTTAGGAAATAAATGTTCTGTTTGCATTTCAGGTATGTAGACATGAAAGGTGGATCATTGAGTTTTCTTCATATTTGTTAGAAAACATTTCAGTAGGTTAATTTGTAGATTTGTCTCTTGGTACTTTATTTTTTCAGTATTTGGAAAATTCTATCTTTTGAATTTTTCCAACTTTTTGTGCTATGTTAAATTATTGCAGCTTATGTATCGAGAACCTGAAAGTAATTCTATTCTATGAATGAGTAATTTTATTTTTTTTTGTCTCTTTTAAAACAACAACTGAAGACAGGAGCGACTGTCGAAGCATACTTCTGGGAATAACTTGATTTCACCTGATACAGATTACAGAGCCGGCTCTTCATTTGAACTTTCTCCATCTGATAGCTCTGATGGGACATACATGTGGGATGAAGAGGGCTTGGAGCCCATTGGAAATGTCCACCCTGTTGGGAGCTACGAGTCTTCTGAAATGAACAGCATTGTATGTATGAATTTATATACCCTTCTGGAACATTTTGTTTATTACAGACTTGTGATATGAACTAAATTAAAAAATTTTATTAAGTCTCCTAGTTAAAGATATAGCAATTTCATTTTAAGAGCCTATAAAACTCTGATATTAATGTATAATAATAGAAATTTGTCATTTTTTTTTTGCTTTTGTTTTTGGGCTACACTTGGTGGTGGTCAGGACTTAACTCCTGACTCTGTGTTCAGTGGTCACTCCTGACTTGTCTTGGAGAATCATCTGTGCTGCTAGGGATTAAACCCAGGTCGGCCTTGTTCAAGACAGCGCCCTACCTGCTTTGCTATCTCTCCCGCTCATCTTGTAACTCTTCATTTAATTACCCTTTCGTGCACACATTTATCAAACACTGATAAATATATCTAGAGATATAGACTTACTTTGTTTATATTCACTGTATTACTGTCACTGTCTTCCAGTAGATCATCGATTTACTTGAGTGGGCACCAGTAACATCTCTATACGTCCTGTCACATGCGAGATAGCCCAAGGGCATCTGCCCACTCCAGGAACATAAAGAGCCTCAAACCATTCCATCAAGGGAATGTGGTCTATAATTGTTACTGGGATTTAGGATATCAAATATGACATGAGTAGCTTGCCAGGCTCTGCCATGCAGGTGGAATACTCTTATAGTCACCTCAAAACTTGAGCATTTATTGATGAACCGCAAGGCTGCAAGTGGCCGCACCAGCCAGGCTGTGATTAGCTCTTCTGCTGGGTGGAGCTCTGAGGAGGAGGGAGTCCAGATGTGGAAAATGGTGGCCCTCGTGGTGTGGGGGTTCCTCTGGTTTCTTGCGAGGCTCTGCTAGTGTGACGGGCCAGGCCTAGAACCCCCTTCCCTCCCGGGCACCTCGTAATCAGCTGGGCACAGGGAGAGCCGGTAGCAGCTCTGCCCCATATGTGTGAGTCTCTGGATCAGCATACCTTGGCTGGGCTTGAAAAAAACTGCTGCAGGGTGGGTCTCAATGAGCTGGGCTGTGATCAGCTCTTCCGCTGGGTGGAGCTCTGAGGAGAGGGAGTTCAGATGTGGAAAATGGTGGCCCTCATGGTGTGGGGTTCCTCTGGCTTCTCGCGAGGCTCTGCTGGGGTGGCGGGCCAGGGCTAGAACCTGCCATCCCTCCTGGAAACCTTATGATTAAATTAGGTTAATTGGCTCCCAGAGTGGGGAAGAGGCCAATATCTGGAGGTAATTTGGTGTTTAATTATGTCCTTCGAGATGCTGCAGGTGTGGCTTCCCTGTGGGCCCTGGATGGTTGATGGTCTAACATAGAAAAAGACTGGACCCCGGGATGAATGCAGAGCCATGGTACACCCTGGCAAGCTACCTGTAGTGAATTCGATATGCCAAAAACAGTAACAATAATGGATCTCATTCCCAATGAATGGAGACGTTACTGGCGCCCGCTTGAGCAAATTGATGAACAGGAAGACAAGTGAAAGTGACTGAAGGGCCTATAGCAACTAGTTAGTAGATTCTATGAATGCTACTTAATTCTTTACTATGCATAGACTGGCACCTACAACTGAGAAATTTCACTATTATTGAGAAACCATGTGCTAGGTAACATTTATATATATATAAAGTCTATTATTGATCTGGAAAATTTGAAGCAATTTAGTATTCTAAGCTGCTTTGATCTTGAGATATTACCATTTCCTGCCCTTTGTCAGTGTGGTAACTGAAGAACATCAGTATTTTGCACATGCCAGTTATTTTCTTTGGTCTCTGGGTAAGTATGAAGCATTTCACTCAACCTGTTGTCCTGAACTTCTCTTAGGGGTCAGCTGGGCAGAAATGATCGTTTTCTGCATAAATCTGGAAGATTATGCAGTCAGATATATGCACTAGGTCACTTACCATGGATTTATAAACTTTATTTTAAGAAACATTACAAATAATGTGGATAAAATTCCATATGTGTTTAAGAATAGCAGGTATGTTTAACGTAACTATTACTCATTATATAACATATATTACTATTACTAATTATATAAAATATGCTTTTCAAGTAGTTGTATTGGAAAGTTTGTACTCTGTGGATATAATAAATTGAAGTAGATTTTAGGTAATATAGTTTTCTACATTCATATTCTACATTAAAAATAATAATTGTTACCAGAGACTTTTTAAGTTTCACAGACATAGACAAAAACAGATGCTTGATTTTGGATATGATAAAATAAATTCAGGAAGAATTACTGTTTACTGTGTTAGATATTCTCTTTCTGGGCCTTTTTAAAGCATATGTGCTGGGCGTGAACATTGTCCAACAGATGGCAGCAGTAAGCAGTTTAGTAAGGTGATTTTCGGAAGTTTTCCTGTTACCGATCAATATGCCTGTAATTTAAGACAAAATCGACTTCAAATCCCAGTGCTGCACCTGTGCCCCATCCCCACCCCCCAAGAGTGTGTGAATCTAGTGTCACCCTGATGATGCTCAGCAGCACTAGGCAGGGGCGGGGTGGGCACCTCCATGTTACTAGCACTGCTGGGGGCTTTCCAATGAGTCATTTTAACTTTGTTGTTTAAGTCATATTTATTTGTTATCTCTACTGGTTTCATGTATCTGTGTATGATGCATGAGTTCTTATGTCTGTGTTTTGCAGTTTATGTAAGTCATGCCTAATCAGCGTCCGT
This sequence comes from Cryptotis parvus, assembly GCA_021461705.1. Taxonomy (NCBI): domain Eukaryota; kingdom Metazoa; phylum Chordata; class Mammalia; order Eulipotyphla; family Soricidae; genus Cryptotis; species Cryptotis parvus. Next base: position 8,130 of record JAJIBD010004811.1, on the reverse strand, counting down.
ACTTTTACTGCTGCATACTTTCGTGCTGTCATGTGTAATGTCATCAGACTACGCCTTTTGTTTGCTTCTTGCTTGTAAACGTTTGAGCTGTTCCTCTCAGGTAACAGTATTGAGACTGCAGCAGTGGATTTTGTTGTATCTCTTTCATTACGTATGTCAGGGTTTCCTTATGATACAAATATAAAAATAGCGTTTACTGTGTGATTCAAAATACTCTCCTAAATAGCTCTACCAATATATATACTTCCCAGAAGTGAATGAAAATATCTGTTGTATCTTATTTTTGCTTTCACTCATTTGACTTAAAAAATTCAGCCAGTTTGTGTGTCTCGATGTGATTCAATTAAAAATAAAGTGCTTTTGGATTTACAAAGAAAAAAGTTTTAGCCAGTTTGGTGAATGTGAAATGGCATATTACTTAAATGTGCATTTACATCACTTTTTTATGTATTTGTTCTTTTTCTTTTTGAGTTGTTGCATTTCCCTTTATTTCAAAAGCAAGGGCTTTTCTTATTTGGGTTGTTTTCTTATTGATAAGTGTCGGGGAGTGCCGCCAGCATCCCCCAACAGTGACGGGAAGCGAAGTTCCCTTCTACCTCTGAAGCCAGCGAGGAATGGATGAAAACTCAGGAATCTGATGCAGTTTTAAAAGGGCTTTACTATTACAGGTTCCAATATACAATCCAAGAGCAGGAAAACCTCCTGGATTCTGGGTTCCCAGCTAGGCCCCAGCCAGGTGCAGGCCAAGATGGCTGCCACCATGTGTTGAGGCTCAACAGAGAATGGAGAGGATGGAGAAGCAAAACACCAAGGGAAGCCGAAATGGCAAAGAGGGGAAAAAAAGAGCTTCTTTCTTCTTGCAGCTTATCTTCTAGCCAGAAATCCGCCCAAACTCCCCAGCCCAGCCCATTCTGGGCTGGGCTATCTAGAGATGAAAACAGGAAAATAGCTCTATAGAAATGTACAAGGACCCAGAGCTAATTCAAAGCCTCCCAGCATAGCTCGGAGGAGCTGTGAGCCAAATGTAAACTTCTCCTGGCAGGGTCAAATGCCCTCAGGTAATTTCTCCCAGCACCTCACCCAATGTCTTTTTATATGCTAATGTCTTGAGCCAAGATCTGCCTGGAAAAACCTCCATAGGGTAGAGAAAGGGGCTCTTAGAGGAGTCCTGCAACAGATTAGAACTTGTTCATATCAGAATTTCTTGTGAAATGTGCTACAGATACTTTTCTCTCAGCTAGTGGACTTGAACATTTTTGGGAAGAATAGGATTTGGGCTTTTGACCATGTATGTTGGTGCTTAGACATTATTTCCACCTTTCTGCTTGGGGTTTACTTCTGACAAAGCTCAGGGAACCAGGAAATTCTGGGAATTGACCTTGGCTTCCTGCATGCAAGACATACACTCAGCCTCTTGAGCTGTCCTTCAGGCCTTTATATGCCTTTCCTGAGCATAGCTTTAAATTCTGATGCAATTAAACTGAGAGTGGGGGAGAGGACAGAGAGAAAAGAGAGGAAACCCAGAGGGGTGGGGAGAGGGAGAGAGAGAGAGTCAGAGACAGAGAGAGGAGTTAATTTTCAGATAGTAGGACCATACAGGTATTTCATATATTGGAGAAAAAATGTAGAACAGTGCTTAAGCCTGGACTGTGCAATGAGCTCATTTTAAAATACCACATTTTTTCCTTTTAAATTAGCACTATGACTTTGAGTTCTCTGTGTTCTCCTTTGGATATTTTTAGCTTTTTGTCGGTAGTGCTGGGGCTAAAACTCATACATGTGAAGGGAATCCTTTTCCTTCTCCCTTCCCCCAAATTGAGGTTATAATAAAATCTACTTTCAGTTTTGCTATTAGAAACTGCATGATGAAATGGTGTAATAGCCATGTGATAGACACTTTTAATAAATTATGAATATCATTTTTTGACTACATGCTGGGATATCTGTAAACATTAAATAAGGCCTTACATGCAGTATGCTGAATTCCAGGGATATAATAAGAAGCCAGTAAGTATTGCCTCTTTGTTAGTATTTTATCATCTTCTATGGTTTTGTTCTTTTTTTCATTTGATCACTTGATCACTTGAATCCCGTTATTCATCGATTTGCTTCGAGCGGGCGCCAGTAACATTTCCATTGGACCCTCTCACGTGCCAATGTAGCCCAATGGCATCTGGTTGATTCAGGAATATGAAGAGCCTCAAACCGTTCCTTCAGGGTCTTAACAAGGAAGTCTGACCATCTTGTAGGTGGGCGGCCACGTGATCTTTTGACATCCTGTGGGATCCAGTCGGTAACGGCTCTAGTCCAGCGGTTGTCTCCAAATCGCATTACATGTCCAGCCCATCTGATTTTCGATGCCTTGGCAAACGAGACAGTGTCCCTGATTCTGGAATAGTGATGGAGGTCAGAACTCCGGATTCCTTCACTCACTTGAGTGAGGCGTGATATTCCAAGCATAGCTCTTTCGATGCCTCTCTGGGAGACCCGAATAGCATTCTTATCCTGCTTTCATAGGGCCCAGGTCTCTGAGGCGTATGTTAATGCAGGGAGAATGGTGGAGTCGAAGAGATGTGCCTGGAGCCGGAGGTTCTTTTGTCCTTTTTCTTTGTCATTTAAAGCCTTAATTCATTAGACTTTGATTAGAGTCAATGCTTTATGCCCATTAAAATTTCTATTTAGTTTTCAGTGCAGGGCTGTTAAAATAGCAGACCTGGCATTGCTGTCTTTAGATAGGCTAGTCTCTTAGCAGTGAACAGTTTCCCTACAGGGACATAAAGCTTTGTAAACACATTAAGAGTGGCTCAGTGTACCTGAACTGCTTTGTCCAATGTGACTTATGCTGAGCACACACTTCCTTTCTGGTTTTCTTGGGTCTTAGTGCATGAAAAGGCAGAAGGTACTCATACAACCAGCTCTGAGTAAAAAACAAATGTATGAACATCTGTAATGGATGATATTTCATTTGTTGTTCCAGGTTATAGCTGGATGAATCAAGCGCCTTCTGTGTGAGTCTAGTGGAGAGGACTTTTGGAACCCTAGTTTATTTCAACTTTGCCACAATGCTTTTTTTTCTTTTGGCTTATTTTATTTTGCATTCTTTTGCTGTGCTCTGTCAGGTCTCAGTTTTTAATATGATTGTGTGCTGATTCTTGTAAGTCTTCCTCATCTATCATCCAATTTGGGAGTGGCTTACCCTGACATGAGAGCAGATTAGAAGTTATCATTGTAGCTCTGTGACAGAAGGTTTTCTTTGTTTTCCTGCTTTGTTTGGGGGTGTATTGTGCCTGTGCAGAGCAGGCACCCTACCTACTGTACCATTGCTACATCCCCAGGCAGAGTTTCTATTTTAGTCATTATATTTATTTTTATTTTTCCTGGGATGGAGAAGTCACACTTCTTATTATTGCTGAAGAGCTACTTCTGACTCACTGCTCTCAGGTAGATCTCAGGACAGCAGGGACCATATGGTGCCTGAGACTGAACCCAGGCCTCTTGCTTTCAAACTCAGCCCAGATAGGCTATTTTTGTGGAGTAAGTCGGGGGATCAGTGTCTGAAATCAGTGTCTGAAATCACAGGCCTTATACATGCAAGGTGAGGGCTCTATTGCTAAACTGTATCCCTTTTATAACAGTCCTTTGAAGTAAATATTTACTAGTTTGTCCAGGAGCACAGTTGGTAAAAGGGGCATATGGAACTGCAGAAAGTGTTTAATAAATGGTGTAAGAAGAAGACCTTGAGGTAGAAGGGTCTTGCAATGTTTGAGTGACTGTGAGAAGTCCTACTATAGCCTTAGTATTGACAGAGAGGGGAGAAATTGGTGTTGCTGTAGGTTGATTAGAGATCTCTGTCAGTCTGGGGTGCAGAGATGAGACCTCACAAACGAGACATATATTCATTCTTAATAATCTCCAGCCAAATGAAAAAGGTTAGAAGGGACAACGAAGGCCATTTCTTATTAATTAAGGGGTATGTACACCAGGAAGAAATTACACTACTAAACATATATGCACCCAACGAGGGGCCAGCAAAATACATAAAACAACTGCTAAGAGACCTCAAAGAAGACATTAACAGTAACACAATAAGAGTTGGAGACTTCAACACTGCTCTGTGAACTATGGATAGATCAACAAGACTGAAACTCACCAAGGAAATATTGGCCCTGAAGGAAGAAATGGAAGAAAGAGAGGTAGTGGATATATACAGGGCTTTTCATGCCAAAAAAGCTGACTACACATTTTTCTCTAGTGCACATGGAACCTTCTCCAAGATAGACCACATGCTGAGCCACAAAGCATACCTCAATAAAATAAAAAAAAATAGAAATTGTGTCAGCTATCTTTTCAGACCATGATGCACTGAAAATGGAAGTTATCCGTACACAGAAACAGGGAGTCCAACCAAATACCTGGAAAATGAACAGCTCACTCCTGAACAACCAATGGGTCATAGAAGAAATCAAACAGGAAATCCAAAGATTTCTGGAAACAAATGAAAATGAAGACACAAACTATAAGAACTTGTGGGACACGGCAAAAGCTGTGTTAAGAGGGAAGTTTATAGCTCTGCAAGCATTCATCAGGAAACAAGAAAGGGCCCATATAAATAACCTGACTACAGAGCTGAAGACATTAGAAAAAGACCAACAAAAGGAGCCCAACCCAGGCAGAAAAAAGGAAATAATAAAACTTAGAGAGGAAATCAATGAGTTGGAAACCAAAAAAAAAAAAATCCAAAAGATTAATGAAACCAAGAGCTAGTTCTTTGAAAAAATAAGCAAGATTGACAAACCATTGGCAAGACTTGTAAGGACAGGGAAAGAGAATAAACGGAATCAGAAATAAAAATGGTGACATCACAACAGAAACCACAGAAATCCAAAAGATCATCAGAGATTACTTTGAGAACCTGTATGCTGTGAAACACGAGAATCTAGAAGAAATGGATAAATTCCTGAAGTCCTATAACCTCCCACAGCTGAAACAAGACCTGCAATACCTGAATAAGCCTATTGCCATCGAGGAAATTGAAACAGTAATTAAAAGTCTGCCCTAACACAAAAGCCCAGGTGCAGACGGATTCACTAGTGAACTCTACCAAACCTTTAAGGAGGACCTACTGCCAGTCCTTTTCAAGCTCTTCCAGGAAATAGAAGAAACAGAAACAATCCCAAACAGCTTCTATGAGGCACATGTCACCCTGATACCCAAAGCAGGGAGAGACAACACAAAGAAAGAAAACTATAGACCAATATCCCTGATGAACATGGATGCTAAGGTCTTCAACAAAATACTAGCAAACAGAATCCAAAGACTCATCAAGAAGATTATACATAATGACCAAGTAGAATTCATCTCGGGAATGCAAGGATGGTTCAACATTCGGAATTCAATCAAGATAATACATCATATCAATAAGAGAAAAAAATAAAAACCATATGATCCTATCAATAGACGCAGAGAAAGCATTTTGACAAGATCTAGCACCCGTTCATGATTAAAACCCTCCAGAAAATGGGAATTGAAGGGACATTCCTCAAGATAGTTACAGCCATTTACCAAAAGCCCACAGCAAGCATCATTCTAAATGGGGGAAAAATTGAAAGCCTTCCCCCTGAGATCAGGGACAAGACAAGGTTGCCCACTCTCACCTCTTTTATTCAGTATAGTACTGGAAGTACTTGCCGTAGCAATCAGAGAAGAAAAGGACATCAAGGGCATCCAGATATGCAAGGAAGAAGTCAAGCTATCATTATTCGCAGATGACATGATATTATACCTAGAGAACCCTAAACTCTCTACCAAACAACTCCTAGAAACTATAGACACATATAGTAGAGTGGCAGGATACAAAACCAACACCCAAAAATCGGTGGCTTTCCTATATACAAATAACGAAAGAGAAGAAAGGGATATTAAGGAAATGATACCATTCATAATTGTGCCACAGAAAATCAAATACCTAGGAATCAACTTACCCAAGTGTGTAAAGGACCTGTACAAAGAAATCTACAAGACACTGCTCCAAGAGATAAAAGAGGGTACAAGGAAATGGAAACATATTCCCTGCTCATGGATGGGGAGAATCAAAATTGTCAAAATGGTAATACTCCCTAGAGCTCTGTACAGATTCAATGCAGTCCCTGTAAGGATACCCATGACATTCTTCAAAGAAATTGACCGAACACTCCTGAAATTTGTATGGAACAATAAACCCCAAGGATAGCTAAAGCAATCCTAGGGAAAAAGAAGATGGGAGGCATCACCTTTCCCAACTTCAAACTGTACTATAAGGCAGTAATAATTAAAACAGTGTTTTGGTGGTATTGGAGTAAAAACAGACCTGTGGCCTATGGAATAGAATTGAGTATCCTGACACCCAACCTCAAAAAACATGATCATTTAATCTTTGATAAAGGTGCAAAGAGTCCAAAATGGAGTAAGGGAAAGCCTCTTCAAGTGGTGTTGGGAAAAACTGGGCAGCAACATGTAAAAAAATGAATTTGGACCTGTGTCTAACACCATGCACAAAAATCAGGCAAAAATGGATTAAAGATCTCAATATCAGACTTGAATCCATAAAGTACATTGAAGAAAATATAGGAAAAACCCTCCACGACATTGAAGCTAAAGGCATCTTCAAAGGTGAAACATCACTAACAAAGCAAGTAGAAGAAAAGATAAACATATGGGACTACATGAAACTAAAAAGCTTCTGCACCTCAAAAGAAACAGTGACTTGGGGCGGAGGCGAGAGCCCAGCAGGTAGGGCGCGTTTACCTTGCACCCTGCCGCCGGCCCCCCCGCCCGGGTTCAATCACTGGCATCCCATATGGTCCCCTGAGCACCTCCAGGAGTGATTCCTGAGTGCAGAGCCAGGAGTAACCCCTGCGTATCGCCGGGTGTGACCCAAAAAAGCAAAAAAAAAAAAAAAAGAGTGACTAAGATACAAAGGCAGTCCACAGAATGGGAAAGAATATTCACCTAATACCCATCTGATAAGGGGTTAATATCCAGGATATATCAGGCACTGGTAGAACTTTACAAGAAGAAAACAAACAACCCCATCAAAAATGGGGAGAAGAAATGCACAGAAACTTCAACAAGGAAGAAATTCGAATGGCCAAAAAACATGAAAAAATGCTCATCATCACTAATCCTCAGAGAGATGCAAATCAAAACAACAATGAGATACCATTTTATACTACAGAGACTGGCACATATTCAAAAGAGCAAGAACAACAAGTGCTGGTGTGGATGTGGGGGAAAAGGGGGCACTCATCCATTGTTGGTGGGAATGCCGGCTGGTACAGCCTTTCTGGAAAACAATATGGACATTCCTCCAAAGACTAGATATTGAACTCCCATTTGACCCAGCCATACCACTCTTGGGAATCTACTCTGGGAAGCCAAAAAATACGCAGCGGAAACACCATCCCTACTCTTTATGTTCATAGCAGCATTATTCACAATAGCCAGAATCTGGAAACAACCAGAGTGCCCTAGAATCGATGACTGGATAAAGAAGGTTTGGTACATCTACACAATGGAATACTATGCAGCTGTTAGAAAAAATGAAGTTATAAAATTTGCCTACAAATGGATGGACATGGAGAAGATTATGTTGAGCGAGATTAGCCAGAAGGAGAGAGGCAGATACAGAATGACTGCATTTATTTGCATAACATAAATATAATATATGTACATATTATGATACCAATATCCAAGGTCAAGTGAAATTGACCTTGTATCAGGAGGTCTTGACAAAGGTGGAAATTATCACAAACGTGGGGGAGTCAGAGGCTACATAAGACAGAAAATGGAACAGTTTGCTAACAATTGTCGAGGGTACTAATACCAACCTAGAACTAAGCATTAAATAGAGGCAAAAAGATACACATGACAACCCTTTAATGTATGTTCTGTAATCCATAGTCTGGAAGGGAAGGAAAAGAGAAAGAGAGAGATAGGAGAAAGAAATAAAGAATGTGCCATGGAAGTGGGCTGGGGGAGGAGGGAGGGAACCGGGGACGTTGGTGGTGGGAGATGGGCACTGGTGGAGGGATGGGTGCTGGAACGCTGTATGACCAACACCCAAATATGAACTTTTTAATTGTATATCTTTGT
>JAJIBD010004810.1:0-171857 GCA_021461705.1 Cryptotis parvus | reverse complement strand
CACACTTTGCTGTGTGTTCAGGGCTTTATCCCTGCTCTGTCCTCAGGGATCACTCCTGGTGGCCTCTGGGAACCAAACCCAGGCTGGGCGCATGGAAGGGAATTACCTTACCTTTAGCGCTCTCTATCTGGCACCGCTTCTCAGAACTTTGGCCCCCAGCAGTGGTAGTACTTGGTCTACTGGGTGTCTGCTGGGGGGCTGCTGGGTGGGAGAGGTGTTCACTTCTGCATGTGCCGAAGGATCTTGTTCTGGGGCTTGAGCCTGGGTCTCCTGCATGCAAAACGTGTATTCAGCCTAGTCCCTATTTGGGATTTTTTCAAAGGTTCTTTAGAAGTCAGAAGCAACCAGGAGGGGCCAGAGTGATAGCCTAGCCGGTAGGGCATTTGCTTTGCACGCAGCCGGCCCATGACGGCCCGGGTTCGATCCCCGGCATCCCATATGGTCCCTCGAGCACCGCCAGGGAGTAATTCCCCGAGTGCAGAACCAGGAGTAACCCTGAACATTGCCGGGTGTGACCCAAAAAGAAAAAAAAAAAAGACGAAAAAAAATGTAAGTGCAAATAAGAACCTCTTGTGGCAGGGCTTAGGGTACCTGCTCTACTGATTCACTGGCCCCAAAACCAATATCTTTAATCTTTTTTGCAGGTCGTCATTGAATTTGAAGTAAAGTGGATATAAAACTGTTTCAGCAATGCAGACAATTAAATGTGTTGTTGTGGGCGATGGTGCCGTTGGTAAAACATGTCTCCTGATATCTTATACAACAAACAAATTTCCATCTGAGTATGTACCAACGGTAAGTATAAAGGTTTCTGTCTGTTAGTAAAATGTTAAAATTTGATCTCTTTTTGAAACTGTTTCTCTGCATACTGTAATTTTTCTGTTTTGTATTTTTTGTTTTCTGTTTTTAAAGATTTTGACTTCTCTGGGTAAATTATATACACTTTAAAATTAAATACCTGGTGGGCTGGAGCAATAGTCCAGCGGGTAGGGCGTTCCCTTTGCATGTGGTTGACCCGGGTTCTATCCCCAGCATCCCGTATGGACCCCTGAGCACCGCCAGGCGTAATTCCTGGAGTAACCTCTGAATCCAGGAGTAACCCCTGAGCATTGCCGGGTGTGACCCAAAAAAACAAACAAAAAAAAATTAAATACCTGGAAAATAAGTGGAAAATCAGAAGGGGGAGACAAGGGTTTGCAAGAAGTGCTAGGAGGCAAAAACACCAATAGACAAGATTCTAAAGACTGCTGGTCTCTGGAGAAGTCTACCCTACATCTTGGAATAAGGGGACTTAATTTATTTTTATTTATATATATAATTTTTTTTTTTTTGCCTTTTGGATCATACCCAAAAGGAAAAAAAAAAATATCTCAGGGTTTTTTCCTCTCTCTGCACTCAGGAATCACTCCTGGCAGTGCTTGGGGTACCATATGGGATGCCGGGGATCCAACCCAGGTCGACTGCGTGCAAGGCAAATGCCCTACCCGCTGTGCTATCAGTCCGGCCCCTTATTTATTTTTAATATTTGGCCAATGATTATTCAGTTATTGGAGGTCTTTTTTTTTTTTTTTTTTTTGGGTCACACCTGATGATGCTTAGGGGTTCCTCTTGACTCTGCACTCAGGAATTACTCCTGGCAGTGCGGGGTGGGGAGTCAGGGGGCACCATATGGGATGCAGGGGATTGAATCCAGGTAGGCTCCATGTAAGGCAACCATCTTACTCGCTGTGCTATTGCTCCAGCCCCTTTCAGGAAATTTTTTTTTAAAATAATCTTAACTTTGGAAAAGTCTCTACTTATTCTCCTTCGGTAATAGAAGAGAATCATGTGTTGTACATGACTACAAGACTACAGTCTTGTTGGGCGGAGTGCCAAACTGACTTAGGTAGGGGAAGAGACCTGTTTTGAAGAGAACAACAGAAACCTTTGAGGGGGCTCTCCCACCAATACTTCCAAGGAAGAGTAGAGTGAAATGTGAATAACAAAGATAATGACAAGTTACTTAGAATAACATTCATTTGTGAAAGAACATGTTTGGGAGTCTAGTGTTGTCTTCAGTTGGCTGACCAACCTTGTGCTATAATTATGTTAGCATAGGTGTCCATTTAGTGGTGAGAGGGGAGTTAAGAATTGGCCTGACCAACCACCACCCCTGTTAAGTGTGCTATTTTAGGGGCTATGGAGCACCTATATATACTTAGTGTTGTTTGCAAGTAAAAAAGAAGAAAATGTATGAGTTCCTTTAGGTTAATCTATTTTTTTTTTCCTTTTTGTGTTATACTCAGCAATGCTCAGGGGTTACTCCTGGCTCTGCACTCGGGAGTTACTCCTGTCAGTACTCGGGGACCATATAGGATGCGTGAGATCAAACCCAGGATGGCAGTGTGCAAGCCAAACGCCCCTACCTGCTATACTATTGCTCCAGCTCAGCATATATTTCCTTTTTATTTTTTTGCTTTTTGGGTTACACCCGGTGATGTTCAGGGGTTACTCTTGGCAGTACTTGGGGGACCATATGGGGTGCCAGGGATCAAACCTAGGTCTGCCACATTCAAGGTAAATGCCCTACTTGCTGTATTATCACTCTGGTCCTCAGCATATATTCTTAGACATACTCTCGTCACTTTTCCAAAGAATCTCTTGGCTCATGGTAGGTCTTAATGGACAAGGTGGTTGATGTAAGGAACATTGACTAATAGAGGGTTGTCTTGGAAAGGAAACGATACTACTTCTTAAGAGATGTCTTTCTTATTTTGACCATCCTTATACACACTAACAATGTAGTTTTTGTGTTTTTTAGGTTTTTGACAACTATGCAGTCACTGTTATGATTGGTGGAGAGCCATATACTCTTGGACTTTTTGATACTGCAGGTAATAATTTCATATCTTTTATGATAATTTGGTCTGTAACTATTAACAGCTGCTGGTTGTCTGTGATTTTTGTTGTTGTTAACATTTCGGAAAACTAGTATATCAGCAAACTACTTTCCTTATGGTAATAATTAGCAGGACTGATGCTTGCCCAAGGTATAAAACTTTAGACTTGGAATGGCAGTTTGGAGTTTGGAGCACCCTGTAAGGATGGCGTGATGGTAGCAGATAAAGTAGGATATAAGATAAGCTGTAGTATTGCTCTGACATTTCAATGCTTACTTAGTATGTCAGTATAATACTTGTGGGTCAGTAGTTATAATACATAGATGGCTTCTTTTTTTCTTTTTGAGTCACCTGGCAATGCTCACGGGTTCCTCTTGGCTCTGCACTCAGGAATTACTCCTGGTGGAACTTGGGGACCACATGGAATGCCAGGGATTGAACCCAGGTCAGCTGCTTGCAAGGCAAATGCCCTACTCACAGTACTGTTGCTCTGGCCCCCATAGACAACTTACTATGTTTTGCTATTGGGGCCGTATCTGGCAGTGGTTAGGGGGTACTTCTGGCTCTGCCCTCAGGAATTACTCCTGGCTCTGGGGACCATAAGAGATGCCTGGGATTGAACCTGGGTTGGCTGCATGCAAGGCAAGTGTGTTACATGCTGTACTATATCTCTAGCCCCAGATAGCTTGTTTTGCATTTCATTAGAAAAGAATTTGAGAACACTCCAGTTTTTAGCTTACTGCCTTGACATTGTGGCCAGATTTTCTTTTTTTTCCCTTTTTTTTGCTTTTTGGGTCACACCGGCGATGCTCAGGGGTTACTCCTGGCTCTTCGTTCAGGAATTACTCCTGGCAGTGCTTGGGGGACCATATGGGATGCTGGGGATCAAACCCGGGTTGGCCGTGTGAAGGCAAATGCCCTACCCGCTGTGCTATCGATCCGGCCCCTGTGTCCAGATTTTCAAATGTAAGTACTAATTTCTTAAAATTTTCTTGTTTTATTTTTGCTAGTTCCTCTTTATTTATTTATTTATTTTTTTAGTAGTGTTAGGAATTGAGTCCATATGCAAGTTATGTGCTTTGCTACTGAGCTATTTACCTAGTTCTTTCTGACTAGGTTATTTCTGTCTGTTATCAGTTAGCCGAAGGAAAGTTTCAGAAATGCATTCTTGAGAATGTGGACATTTTAAGCTTTTTTGGGTCATACCTGATGATCAAATGTTTTAAAGGACTCGGGTTACTCCTGGCTCTGTATTGAGGAATTGCTCCTGCAGTGTTGACAATATGGGATGCTGGGGATTGAGTTCAGATTGGCTGTGTGCAAGGCAAATGCCCTATCCGCTATACTATCGCTCCAACCCCCTAAACCTTTTCCCTTTTTTTGGGTATACTCATTCAGGGTATATTCAAAGATCACTTGTGGAACTGCTTGAGGAGATCATATGTGGTGTTCTTGGTTGTTTTTTTAACCCCTATACTATCTCTCAGGGTCCCCCCAGGGCTCTTTTTTTGAGGGGTAGGATTTGGGGCCACACCCAGCTCAGGGTTTACTTTTTGATTCTGTGTTTACAGATCACTACTGATGGGGCTCAGGGAACTTTGTGGGGTACCAGGAATTGAACCCAGGTTGACTATATGCAAGACAAAAGCACTCCTGGCTGTCCTTTCTCCCTGGTCTTTGTTTTGTTTTGTTTTTTGACCAGGGCTTTGCTTTTTTTTTTTTTTTGTTTGTTTAATTCACCTAACAGTGCTTGGGGCTGCTCCTGACTATCTGCTTGAAGGATCACTCCTGGCCCCTCAGGGGTATTGAACTGGGTGAGCAGCATGCAAGGCAAAGTGCCTGAACCTTTGTACTACTATCTCTCTGGCCCCTAAACATTACGCTTTTTATAGATTACCTTCTTGATGTTTGCCAGGTAACATTTTGCTTCCCTTCCCCTCACCCAACTCCTCAATGTGGGATTGAACCTAGGCCCTTAGAAATGCAAGGCATGTTCTCTACTGATGAGCCATCCCCCACCTCTGACATATCACTCTTTTAATAAAGTTATGTTTATTTTCTTTTTTTTGGGCCACATCTGGTAGTGCACAGGCTCTCTTGACTCCAGTTGATGCCCAAGGAACCGTATGTTACTGCAGATGAAACTGGGTCTGCCATGAGCAAGACAAGGGCCTTACCTCGCGTATGGTTTCTCTGGTCCTGCAAGTTGCTCTCAGGGAGTGTCTGTATTGTTTACTTTGAGGACCTGCCAAGATATAATTGGGAGGATCAAATAAAGAGAGAATGGTAAATAGTTAAGCTTAGTGACAAGGATAATCTAATAATGTCTAGGCCCATTAATTTTTTTTTGTTGTCACACCTGATTGTGCTCAGGGCTTACTCCTGGCTCTGAGCTTAGGGATCACTCCAGCCTACTGGGGATCCCCTGGGTTGGCTGTATATAAGGCAAATGCCCTACCCGCTGTACTGTTGCTCCGTTTCTCACACAGTATTTGGTGTTTTGACACCTGCTTTTCCCTTTTCCCCATCCCTCCCTTCTCTTTTCTGCATCTGTGATGACTGGGACTCCCACACACCACTTGCTGAGTTTCTTGCACTTTTAGTTGTGCTTACGAGAAGTTGTACATCTGTTTGCTTTTGTTCATGCCAGTAGTGCTTAGGGATACCTCCTAGTGGGCTCAGGGACCCTATGGGGTGCCGTGGATCAAACCCAGGCCAGCTGTGTGCAAGACAGATGTCCTACCTGCTGTACTATCTCTCCGGTTCCCTGCATTTTTTTTTTTTTTTTAATTAATGGGAGAGGGGTTGCAGGACTGGAGGAATAGTAAGGGGTAAGGTACTTGCATTCAACCTGGGTTCAAATCCCTGTTGCTGCATATGACCACCAGGGGTCACTCTTGAGCAGAGTCAGTGCTAGCTCCTGCAAGACAAGTGACCTACTGACAGTCGTTCCGCCTCCTGCACATCCTGTTTTGGCACTTGTTCACTTGGCTGTGGTGCTCCCTGTGGGTGAACACCTTTAATTGTGGTGGCAGGAAATTGTGCTCATGTGCATTCTGGTTAAAGTGCTTGCTCCTCTAAAGGAGTTTGCATCTCCTGACTCTGGGTTTGTGCTTTATTCCCCTTTAAGTTTTGGTACTCACATACACAGAAAACGCGGTGTCACTGGGGTTTAAGGACACCAGAGTGGGGCTGGAGTGATAGCACAGCAGCTATGGCATTTGCCTTGCACGTGGTTGACCCGGGTTCCATCCCCGGCATCCTATATGGTCGTCTGAGCACTCCCAGGAGTAATTTCTGAGTGCAGAGCCAGTAGGAACCCCAGAGCATAGCCGGGTGTGGCCCCAAAAGGGGAAAAACAAAAGACATCAGAGCTACCAGGCACAGACAGCGTTGCTGCTAGGATCGTGGTCTTGTTTGCCAGCACCCAGAATGAGTGCGTTATTCTTCTCTTGCAGGGCACCATTTGAAATCCCGAACTAATCTGTTGCGTTTCCTAGAACTTTAATTTTATTTCCTAGTTTTTGGTGATGCTAGGAGTATTCCCAGGAGTGCCCAGTTGCCACGTGGTGGCAGGGATTAAATCTGAGACAGCTATATGAAATGTGTGCGCGTCACAGCCCTCAGAGTCATCTCCTCGTAGCCCCCAGTGTATGGGTAAGAGCCGGGGCTAGTCTCTGTGTAAATTCAACATTATATACGGCATTTTAAACTCTAATCTGTAGTGAACTTTCTGATGTTCTCAGTTCTAATAATGTCCCTTATAGACATTTTTTTGTCTCTGTGGGCACAACCTGTATGAATGGTAGAAATATCAGAGGTGTCCACATTTTTTGTGTTTTGGTTTTGGACAGATTTTCATTTGGAGGAGATGTGACGGTATGCTGTTGTAGTGTAGACAACTAATTTGGTTTTGCGCCACACCTTGCAATGTCCAGGGTTTGCTCTTGGTTTTGTGCTCAGGGATCACTCCTAGCAGGCTTTGGAGACCTTATAGAATGGATGCCAGAGATTGAACTCTGGTTGATCACATTAAAGACAAACTCACTACCAGCCTTTATCACTCCGGCTCCCTGTAGTGTATATGTTAATTCTTGTAGTCAGACCTGTTTTTCAGAATGGAGTGAAATTGTCTTGATTATTGTATACTTGAAGGATGGTAAGTAGCAATGCTGTTTTTCATCTTGAGTGAATAGTAATTATATAGAAGCTAGATTTATTTCATTTTTGTATATGAAGAGAATAATTGTATTTAGGCACTGAGAGTCACAGACACAGACTCGTAAAACAGAATAAGAGAAATTATGTTTGCTGGTGCAGTGACTCCAGATTGGAGTCCACTCTGCACCTGGGGGGGGGGGGGATTTGATTTATTTTTTACTTTTTATTGCTTTTTGGGCTACACTGGCAATGCTCAGGAGTTCCTCCTGGCTCAGCACTCAGGAATTACTCCTGGTGGTGCTCAGGGAACCATATGGGATGCCGGGATTGAGCCTGGGTTGGCCCCATGTAAGGCAGATGCCCTCCCTGCTGTGCTATCGCTCTGGCCCCTGATTTATTTTTGATTCATATTATTTACTTTTGTTCTTGGGTGATGCTCCGGGGTTCTTCTGGCTTTGTGCTCAGGGCTAAGGGGGAATTTATAGGGTGCCAGGGATTGAATCTGGGTTGGCATTCAAGGCAAATGCCCTACATCCTGTACTATTGATCTGACCCTGAAGGGTGAATTTTAGCTGTTAAATTGTGCTTGGTTTATCTATGGGATTTACTTTTATTTACTTAAATGTGGCACTTGTGGCAAATTAGGGGTAAGGTAGACTACTTTTTTGTTAAGTGGACTATTATATATACATATATACATACACACACACACACACACACACACACACACACACACACACACACACACATATATATTTTTTTTTTTGCTTTTTTGGGTCACACCCAGCAATGCTCGGGTTACTCCTGACTCTTTGCCCAGGAATTACTCCTGGCAGTGCTTGGGGATCATATGGGATGTCGGGATCAAACCCAGGTTGGCCGTGTGCAAGGCAAATGCCCTCCCCCTGTTATGCTATCGCTCCAGCCCCAATTTTATATTTTTTTTTCTTGGGGGAAAAAAGATTTTTTGTTGCTTTGAGGTGTGGTATGTCACATATAAATGGACTAATCATTATTGCTTTGGGAATGATATTCGAAAAAGAATGGCTGTATAGTTTTCTGTTACTAATCTGAGTAGAAGATTGGTTGTGCATAAGATGTTTTATTTGACATTTATTTAAATGCTCTCAGTGGTGACATTCAGGAACCTAGACTTGTTCAGTTTTGATGCTCACTTATACTGATTACAGGGACTAAAGATTAAAACCGAATCTATGTAGTTTTATAAATTTTTATTTACATTTGAAAGGGTGTTTTTTTTTTTTTTTTTTTGTTTTTGTTTTTTGCTTTTTTGGGGGTCACACCCGGCAATGCTGAAGGACTGCTCCTGGCTTTGCACTCAGGGAATTACTCTTCGCGATGCTCAGGCAACATATGGGATGCCGGGGACCGAACCTGGGTCAGCTACATGCAAGCAAATGCTCTACCCGCTGTACTATCACTCCAGCTTCTCTATTTGAAAGTTTCATTTTTTTTTTTGGGTCACACCTAGCAATGCTCAGGGATTACTTCTGGCGCTGAACTCAAGAATTACTTCTGTTGATGCAGAGCCATTAACCTGCAGTTAGGTCCTGAGATTAGTGTGGCCCAAAACTAAAACAATTCTCTGCTGCCGCCCCTCCTCCTCCCTCCCCCACTTGGGTATTGAACTTAGGGCCTTACATATGTAAGGCAAACACTGTACCTTTAAGATATATCCCTGGTTGTTCTGTTGTTTTATTGGAACTTTATTTAGTATGACACTTTATTTTATTTTATTTTTTTTTTTGCTTTTATTGGGCCACATCCGGCGATGCTCAGGAGTTTCTCCTGGCTCTGCACTCAGGAGTTAACTCCTGGCGGTGCTCAGGGGACCATATGGGATGCCGGGATCGAACCGGGTGGGCCGCATGCAAGGCAAGCGTCCTACCTGCTGGGCTATTGCTCGGCCCCTTTTTTTTTTTTTTTGCTTTTAGGTATGACACTTTAAAGTTCCTGTTAATGCTGTACAGAGCTCGAGCACTTTATTTATTTATTCATTTATTTATTTATTTATTTATTTATTTATTTATTTATTTATTTATTCATTTATTCATTTATTTATTTATTTTTTTTGCTTTTTTGGGTCACACCCGGCAATGCTCAGGGTTTCTCCTGGCTCTGCACTCAAGAATCACTTCCGGCGGTGCTGGGGGGACCATATGGGATGCCGGGGATTGAACCCGAAACCCAGCCGGCATGGGCCGGCTGCGTGCAAGGCAAACGCCCTACCCGCTCTGGCCCCCTCGAGCACTTTAGATAAGAATATTGTTAGGGAGTTTGGGCTGATTTTGTTTGCTTACAAACCTGTTCTTTTCTTTTTACACTTATGTTTAAAACTGCACATGCTAATTTAAGAAGTGAAAATTAGGGCCGGAGTGATAGCCCAGCCGGTAGGACGTTTGCCTTGCACGCAGCGGGCCTATCCGCCCAGGTTCGATCCCTGGCATCCCATATGGTCCCCCGAGCACCGCCAGGAGTGATTCCTGAGTGCAGAGCCAGGAGCAACCCCTGGACTTTATCGTGTGTGACCCAAAAAAGAAAAAAAAAAGAAGTGAAAATTATAGTTGTAGGTGCATCCTTTTTATTCTTTGTTTAGCATAGAGTATGCTATTCTATGACTTCAGTTCAGTTTTTGAGCACTATAATATTAAATATCAATCACTTGATCACTTGACATCCCGTTATTCGTCGATTTGCTCGAGCGGGCACCAGTAACATTTCTATTTGACCCTATCATGTGCCAGTGTAGCCCAATGGCATCTGGTTTGCTTCAGGAATACGAAGAGCATCAAACCGTTAGTTCAGGGTCTTAATGAAGAAGTCTGACCATTTTGTAGGTGGGCGGCCACGTGATCTCTTTGGAGATTAAATATTAATAGCTTATTAAATTAAGAGTTCAGTTGTTAGAACTGCTCATGGTGATTTTAAAGGTTTTTAAATAGTCTTCATTGGATTTCCCTTTACTTTTTAATTTCTTTACTGACCTAAAGGTATTACATGGTTATGATATGTTTTATGGGCCTGTTTTATTTTGCTTTTCGGCCACACCAGGTTGTCCTAAGGAATAATCACTCTTGACAGGACTCGGGACCATATATAGGGCTGGGAATTGAAATTCTGGGAACTGACCAGGTTGGCCATGTGAAGGCAGCACCCTACTCAGTGTATTTGCACTCTGGTCCTAGATTAAGTGAATCTTTTTTTTTTTTTTTTTTTGTCCCCATACTCTTAAGCTCGGGGATCACTCCTGGTGGTGCTTGGAAGAACAGTATGGGGGCCTGGAGATTGAACCAGGGCAGCCATGTAGAGCACCCACTATGCTATTGTTCTGGGCCCCAGTCTTTGATCATTTCCACATAGCATCAGTTAATTTCTTTACTGCATTCTTTTATTCACCATTACTAATGAACACAAAGATCCATAGATACAGACTGGTAATACAGAAAGTAATAAAAGGAAAAGGACATGTAAATGTGTTTGCTCGCCTAAGGGCTTGAAACATAAAATAGAATTAGCTGAGTGATAGGTCTCATGTATTACAAAGTCAGTCAGTTAATTTGACCAGGTGCTTTCTGGTTAATGATCAGTGTACATGTTTAATTTATTCACTGATAAGTGATTTTAATGCCAGGAGATGCAAATTTTAATTACTGATTTATTTTCTTTTTGGGCGGGGGGGGGGGCACATGTGTGTGTGCTCAGGGCTTACTCTTGACTCTTTGTTTAGGGATCACTCCTGGCAGGCTCCATGGACCATAAGGGATGCTGGAGATTGAATCTGGGTTGGCCCAGGCTAGGCAAGTGCCGTATCTGCTGCTCTGGCCTCAGTTGCTGATTTCTCCAATTTGTCTTCTTCCTAGGGCAAGAGGATTACGACAGATTACGGCCACTGAGTTACCCACAAACAGATGTATTTTTAGTCTGCTTTTCAGTGGTCTCTCCATCCTCATTTGAAAATGTGAAAGAAAAGGTGAGTCTGTCTTAGTTTTTACCCTGAAAAAGGTTGTCAGGTTTCCTATTGACTTGTAAATAATTTTAGAGGTTTGTGGCTTAAAAGAGGTTTATTTTAAAAATCCTTTTTTTTCTCTCTCTCCCTTAGTGGGTGCCTGAAATAACTCACCACTGTCCAAAGACTCCTTTCTTACTTGTTTGGGACCCAAATCGATCTCAGAGATGACCCCTCTACTATTGAGAAACTTGCCAAGAACAAACAGAAGCCTATCACTCCAGAGACTGCT
The DNA here is from genome assembly GCA_021461705.1 of Cryptotis parvus. Lineage (NCBI taxonomy): Eukaryota > Metazoa > Chordata > Mammalia > Eulipotyphla > Soricidae > Cryptotis > Cryptotis parvus. Next base: position 160,558 of record JAJIBD010004810.1, on the reverse strand, counting down.
GAAAAAGCTGGCCCGTGACCTGAAGGCTGTCAAATATGTGGAGTGTTCTGCACTCACACAGGTGAGGGCTGGTGTGGAACCCTTAGCTGTGTCTCTTGATGTCTTCACTAGCTTTCCGAGGCTATTTCTAATAGGGATCAGGAAGGCTGCCCTGGAACACTGCCATCCGCTTTGTAATGTATATTCCTCTGCTTGCTGTCTCTTTATTTATGGATCCAATTACTAACATCAAGTAACGCACTTGTTGGTGAGCTCCCAAGTGTTACTGAATTACTGGAAGTGGGAAGGTTCAGGTCAGCACAGCAGAGAATGAATGGTTCCTTCACTCTCCTTTTCTTAGACTTTATTTTCCGTTTTGTCAAAAATATGTCTGATCCTCATTCTAACAGTTGATGCTATAATTTCTGGGGTAATTCATGGTGGATAGGTAATTTATCACCACAGTATAGCCATTCACGTCTATTTTTGGAGGCATTCCTTATTCATTAGTACCTTTTTCCCTTCTGTTTCTGAATGACTTAATTGAAATTCATATAGTTTGATGGGAAGCATTTTCCTTTGGACAGATAACAGTGCTAGAGTAGTAAAAGAATTAGAGTTGACTAATACAGCTACATCTTCCTCACCTTTACGGTTTTATTGTCTGGTTCTCCCCATTGAGTACTGTTCAGGGGACAAAGAATTAATGCAAAGAAATAGCACAATACTTATTTTACTAGTACCTGTGCTTGGAAGTTTGAATAATAAGCAAATGTGTATAATTAAAATAGGGCAGGGATAAATGCAGATTTTGGGGCTGGAGCGATGGTCCAGTGGGTAGGGCCCGGGTTCCATCCCCGGCATCCCATATGGTCCCCGAAAACCGCCAGGAGTAATTCCTGAGTGCAGAGCCAGGAGAAACCCCTGAGCATTGCCGGGTGTGGCCCAAAAAAAGCAAAATAGATAAATAAATAAGCAAACAAACAAACAAACAAATAAGTAAATAAAATAAAAACAGAGATTTCTTATATTAAATCCAATTTTTACATAAGTCAATTGTTATTATTTTTCTTTAGCTGGCTGGGATGTGGTTCAAATGACCGGAGCACATGCTCTACATGTAGAGTCCCTGCTGTGATCTCTGGCAGTGCATGGTCCCCAGCACTGCTGGGGTTGTGTCAACTCCAAGCCCAAACTGTTTTTTTTTTAAAATTTGAATACTAAGGAAAATGGTAGATGCCGTGATATAATATGCCTCTATAAAGTATTTGGCATGTAGGGCCTTGTGCATAATTTAGTAATCTTGATTTAGTGCTAGGTTACTTAAAAATAAAAAAAAAAATTGGGCTGGTGCCTTTGGGCCACACCTGGTGCTGCCCAGGGACTACTCCTGGTTCTGTGTCAGAGATTACTTCTGGTGGTGCTCAGGGTGACCATAGGCAGTGCTGGAGATTCAACTGAATGCAGGGGCAAACACCTCTGTACTTTCTCGCGTTGGCCCAAGGTAAAAATTTTATGCTTAACCAGATATTTCAAGGGTTGACTTTAAGGTATGATATTATGTATTCAAATTCTAGCTTTCCTTAGCAGTTTAGTGTTGTTATAAAAACAGGTACTTGGGGCTGGGGCAACAGCACAGCGGGTAGGGCATTTGGCTTGCATGTGGTCCACCGGGTTCGATCCCTGGCACCCACGTGGTCCCCCGAGCACAGCCAGGAGTAATTCCTAAGTACAGAGCCAGGAGTAACTCCTGAGCATTGCTGGGTGTGACCCAAAAAGCAAAAAGGAAAAATCAAATACTTGGGGCCAGAGCGATAGCACAGTTGGGTAGGGTGTTTGCCTTGCACGTGGCTGACCTGGGTTTGATCCCAGGCATTCCATATGGTCCCCTGAGCACTGCCAGGAGTAACCCCTGAGTGTTGCCAGGTGTGACCCTCAAAAAAAAAAAGCAAAAAAAAAAAAAAAGATACTTAAAAGGTCAGAAGATTTTTTATGTTCTAACACATAGCAAGTACTGAGATTTTGCCCGTTTTTGTGTGTAATGTTGCCATCCTTAGAACAAAGTTCTTGTATGTGTAAGTCTGTATTGGGGAAGGCTACATGTAGAACACGTGTTTCAGTTGAAAACCGACCATGTATCAGTTGCATATCCTTATCTATAAATATGGGGATTTGGAGGCAAATTGGCCATATGGACCCAATTTTAGGCTATTAGTAAAAGCTTATTTTAGAGAATTGATTGTTTCCAAATAAGATTTTTTTTTTCAGGGGCCAGAGAGATAGTCCAGTGGGTAGGACGTTTGCCTTGCATGTGGTAAACCCAGGTTCGATCCCTGCCATCCCATATGGTCTCTTGAGTGCAGAGCCAGGAGTAACCGCTGAGCATTGTCGGGTGTGACCCAAAAAAGCAAAAACAAAAAAGCAAACCAAAAAAACCCCATTTTTTAAAAAATAGTGCTAACAATTTAAAATACTAAATAATTTTAACAGAAAATGGGAATTTGAAAAGGTGTTAGCAATTTTTCTCAAAAGAGAAGATAGGAAATGTTCGGTTGTCTATGGGAACTGGGGTTTTGAGGCCTCCAGATTCTGTTTGTGAGCACCTGTAAACTGAACCCTGTGTATAATTAGATAGTGTGGGGAAAGCAGAAGTTCATTTTGTTATTACTGGTTAATTGATCTTTGTCAGTAAGTAAGAAGACTTTCTTCGAGATGCTAGTTTCTGGTAGTCCTTGTTTTCTTTTATTTTTCTTATAAAATATATTATCTGTTTCATTCTTGCTTTTGATACCGTATTTGACCCCCTGACTTTGCTTCAAGAGATGCTGAAAGAATTTCAGAGGAACTTTGCTGTTCTGTTTTGTTAAGCACGATAAAATGCATAAAAAAGAAGAAAACCTTTTAACCTCCTTTTATTGTATAAGTTCTGATTGCTAATTCTTATTTATTTTTCACCTAGTGGAATTTATGGGTGCCAGGTCTCTGATTTCATGTTGGTGGGTGTAGAGTAGAGAGAGGGAAAGAAAATGTGGTGACGGGGCCAGAATGATAGCACAGTGGGTAGGGCACCTTGCACACAACTGACCAAGGCTTGGTCCCGGCATCCCATATTGCCTGCTGAGCACCGCCAGGAGTGATTCTTAAGTGCAGAGCCAGGAGTAACTCCTGAGCATTGCTGGGTGTGACCAAAAACAAACAAACAGAAAATGTGGGGAGTACTCTTGAATTTGGAACCCTTTCTGAGACTTTTGGAACAGTTTTTACTTGGGACAAACTGACCTAAAATAGGGGCCGGGCAGTAGCACAGCGGGAGGGCGTTGCCTTTGCGCGGCCGACCTGTTTTGATCCCCGGCATCCCATATGGCCGCCAAGCTCAGCCAGGAGTAATTCCTGAGCGAAAGGCCAGGAGTAGCCCCTGAGCATCGCCGAGTGTGACCCAAAAAAAAAAAAAAAATCGACTTAAAAAGAATGTCAAAGAATCTCAAACCTCTAGTACTGGGAATATCTGCTGTACCGAGATATGTAGATATATCTGGGTCGAATAGATTCCGTATGTGTGATATCCTCGTATGTTTGATACCTAGCACCTAACCTCCTTCAAAAGTTACTCTTTTAGTTGGTCGACCCATGGCTTTAGATTAGGTGAGTGGGTAGACTGGGGCCCAAGGTGCCAGGTCTACCAAGTCACATAGTTAATAGGAGTTGTGCCTGAGGTTATGTGTATATCTGTATCTCAGTCTTCATTGATAATTCTTTGTTCTCACTCCATGCTTTATGCTGTGATATTCATGCAAACATCTTAGAGCATTGACAGCTTGCTGAAACCCATTCCAGGACCCCATTCTTTATTTTCCTATGACTTGGGTGGTGGTTACTTGCTCAAATAACATTGCTGAATAACTGAAGTGTAAACTGTTTCTAGAGTCTGTTCTTTAAACTTCTTCCAGTTGGTACTGTTGAACAATTAACACTCTTTTTGTGAGCCTTTTTACTCTGGGAAACCGGTTCACTCTAAAATCCTGATTAATCCCACCCAGACGTTATTTTAAATCTAGAAACTTATAGCATGCTTGTTGGTTTGCTCTTTGTGTCCTTCAGTTATTCAGTGGCTGAATTCACAGAAGACAGACACTATTTATTGTTTGGGGCCTAGATCAGATAGTGTTCCGGATCTGCTCTCAGCTCTGTGTGAGGAAGTTGTTTCCAGCAGTGCTGGAGGACAATGTTACACTGGGGATTGAACTCAGGTTCACCACATGCAGAGCAGGTACTTGGCTATTTGAGTGGTCTCTCCAGGAGTCTGAAATTTTATACATTTGTTCCAAAATATGTATGTCATCCTTATCCTTTGAAATACCTATGTATTCTGTATTTAATGAAATCCATCTCTCTTATTTTCAAATGCGTATGTTTTGTCTCCTAGCATTTTCAGAGAAATATTGTAACTTTAGAAATTACAAGAGCGCTGTTTTAGAAGATAGGGCATGCAATTTCATAATTGTTTTCTTGCTCAGTTATCTTTCAGAGGTAAGAAATTTCTTCAATTATGTATTTCCTCAGTGGGTATATAATTGAACTTTTCTGGCAGATTTTCTTAGGCACATTGCTTCTGTGAATTCAGCCTAATTAATCCAGACTGCTGTTATATCTGCTAGTCTCTCTAATCCTCTAACCTGGCTGCTATTCTCTCTCCTCCCTCTGTCTTGTAGAGAGGTCTGAAGAATGTGTTTGATGAGGCTATCCTAGCTGCCCTCGAGCCTCCGGAAACTCAACCCAAAAGGAAGTGCTGTATATTCTAAACTGTTTTCTCCTTCCCCTCTTTGCTGCTGCTTCCTGTCCCACCACTGTAGAAAGATCATTTAAAAACAAAGGAATAAAACTGTCCTGTTTGAAAGCCTCTGCGTCTTTTTTACTTGCCACCTTAGAACAACCTATGTATTAGTTACTCAAGAATACAATCTCTTAATAGAACATTTTTTGGTGATTGGTAGTTAAGTTGGACTTACTTAACTTTTAGCTGCTTGAGTTGTCTGATTCTCAGAGCTTTTTGGTTGGATTACTATGGCAAAAGGGAGCCTGGTTTGGCATTAAGATTGTCCTCTTGGAGAAAAGAGTTTTAACACGTCTAGATCTTAGTTCTAGATGGAGAAAATAACACACACATCATTTTACTCTTATGATCAATTGTTAATTGTAATTGCATGACAAACCTTATGGGAAAGGGGTGACCTGCTAGTAGAGTGTAATGGGGAAGGGAAGATTCTTTTCTGGTTTTTCTTTGTGCAGTGAAACTTTGTGTTGCTATTAAATTGCTTTGGCTGTTTGTGCTTTAGTGAAGTACTTGTCAGTCTGGGGTGGGAAAGATACTGATTGATGTTATCTGTTACTGCTTTATGAGTGCATTTGTTCCATTATCTTTTAAGAATAGCATCCATTTTAACAGTTGACTTAAGGTTTGTTAACGTTGAGATGTAAAGCTGCCACCTTTATATTTCTGCTTCTGACTTTACTGTTGTGAGGGAAACATAATTGTGGTTACCTTCGAATTTTGAAATTAAAATTATACAATTGTTTATATACGTGCCTGATGAAGCTTTATTCCTGTTGCACTGACTGGCTCTGGTTTTACATTTGTATGAGGAACCCACATTCTTGCGTCCTCGAGCTCCCTAGCTTCTAATTGGTGGCTTGAAGGGAGTTTAGAGTGACTGTCTCTGATGCAGCCACTCTGATCTCTGTCGGTCTCTGCCTGTGCCTTCATGCAATAAGGGTGCACTGCCTCCTGCCTGACTCAGCCCTCTTTCATATTGGCAGTTTCATTTGTGTGCGGAGCTGCTTCACCTGTTTTTATTTAAAATGCTTTAGTAGCACATTACAAAACTCACAGAGTGAGTGACAAATGCCATGTGCTTTGCTTGTGACATACATTGGTCTGCCAAAACCATGTCTCATTCATGAATATCTGCTCATCTGTTCCTGAGGCGCTCAGTCCCGCCAGTGCCCTGCCTGGACAAAATATGATGAAGTGAGATGGCTGTGTGAGATGTGGGGCTGTTTGAATGTTAACATTTGATACTCATCTTTGTTATACTGAAAATCAGACTGCCCATTTTTTTTTCCCTACCCCTTTTCAGAAAGGCCTAAAGAATGTATTTGACGAAGCAATATTGGCTGCCCTGGAGCCTCCAGAACCGAAGAAGAGCCGCAGGTGTGTGCTGCTATGAACATCTCTCCAGAGTCCTTTCTGCACAGCTGGTGTCGGCATCATACTAAAAGCAATGTTTAAATCAAACTAAAGATTAAAAATTAAAATTTGTTTTTGCAATAATGACAAATGCCCTGCACCTACCCACACGCACTCATGTAAGACAGGCTCATAGGAATGGCCCTTCCCCTCCGAATACTAGTTAATTTTGAGTAATTGTGTATTTGTCAGAAAAGTGATCAGTACTAGTTTTTGTTTTGTTGTTTCAATTTTTTTTTTGTTTTGTTTTGTTTAAAAGCAAGGCATGCTTGTGATGACTCTGTAACAGACTAATTCGGATTGTTAAGGCTGCTCGGGGCTCCACTCTGGAGAATAATCTGGGGCATCTAGTGTTGGTTTCCCCCACCCCTCTTTTTTTTGTGTGTGAGTGTGGGGGGGTATGTGTATGGGTCTTTTTTTTAGTTCTTTTTGTTTTTATTTTTTAAATTCATGAACTATTGGATAGCCCTAAAGGAGAGGAGGATGGATTGATTCAGCATTCCACTTCCTACCTCTCGTTTCGAGGCCACGCTCCCACCTGGTGCTCTTAGGAAGGAGTAGAGCAGATGGCTCGTAATAAACATACTCCTTTTTGAAAGTTGCCTTTTCTCTCCACCCCTTAGTAGGCTCAGTATTTGATGAAACTCGTGAAAGTGGAACCGTTTTGCCCCTCCTCTTTTCTAGGATGGTCTATATATGACTGTGACTTTCAAGGAAATATGTTTGCCATTTGATTTTTTTTTTTAAAGTTTTTTTTCCCCTGAAGTTAATTTCTAACTTCACCAATAAATGAAAAGTATTGCACCTTTTGAAATAGACCGAATGGATTGAGTACATAATTAAAAGCATTTCCCCTTGTCAGTCATTGTCTTACATGCTAAGCATAGGTAAGACGTCTAATAGTATATGATACGGTATTCCTAGAAATAGCCGAAGACTTGTTAAATAGAAAAAGTATGAGGGGTGGTGCTAGAGGACGGGTATCCCTTGCAGTGATTTGCATCCTCTTCCAAGGCGAGGATGGAGACCTGCTTCATTAAGAAGCTAGGCATGGGGTGGGGTGGGGAGAGCCCTTGACAACATGGGGACCAGCCAAGGGACCCCTCCATTTCTGTCGTGCATCTGAGGAACCCTAGAGCTTCCAACTGAGGCTCGAGTTTAATTAAAAATACAAAACAAGACAACACCAGGAAGAGAGACTTACAAAGACTCTTTATAATAAGTGTTAATAGGGATTTTATCAGCTCAATTTAGTTGCAAAAATTCCAATTTTTAAAGATGTTTGGGTAATTTTCCCACCTTCCCCAATCCTAATTCTTATAGAATGATTAGTGTTGAACAGATGCTTTCTCATGTCTCGATCTTTGTATATGCATTCTCTCCAGATGTATTAAACAAAATCCCTTCCTTCACAAGGCCTCCTGGGGCTTGTTATTTTCCCTCCGCCTCCTTTTTAGATACTGAGTAGTGGGATTTGACTCTGACTAGTAGAATTTTTAGCAAATGTTGGGATATGGCTTTAAATGTATTTATTCTTCTCTTTATTTTTGATTTTTTGGGCTGTACCTGGCATTGCTTAGGTCTTCTTCCTGGCAGTACTTGGGGGGACCATATGGGGTGCCAGGGAGGGACCTGGGTCTGCCAGCGCAAGGGAACGCCTTCTCTTATACTATCTCTTTATGTTTATTTTTATATATTTTCTTTCCGGGCATTTTGTTTAAGATCATGTTTTCCCCCTTATGTATTTGATATTGTACCTTCTCCCTTAAGTTTGACAGGCAGCCTAGAAACTTTTCCTAAACTACCAAGTGGGTCATAACACATCATAGTAAGAAGTGTTCAGGAAGTCCATTGCTGATGTTGTTGGAAGGAAATGTCACTAGGCCTCTAGTCCTTAGATTAGTTGGCAAGCAGCCAGCTTTTCTCCTTGGTTTTCCAGTTCACTACATACTGTAGTGCAGCCTGAGCAGTGAACTATTTAAAACCTTTTCGGGGATTGCCAGAATGCAGCCAGATTAGAGAAGAATTGCCCCTGGGTTTAAAGATCTTCTATCAGATTTTAAGTTCTGTGCTAGAAATCTGAGTAGGGGACACAGTTTCTTTAGGTGATAAGGATTTATTTACTGAAAGACTTTTTACTGCTCTGTGTAACAGTCTTAGAAACTAGAGATTTAAAATTAAAGAATGATTCCATATTAAGGTCCCGTGGTTTACATGTTGAGGAGGACAGTGTTCCAGCACCATTCTCTCCACCAGGGTCCTCAGCTTCCCTCCCAAGCTTGGTCATTAGTCACGTTTGCAGTATTGTCAGTTCTGTAGGTATATCTATACATATACCACATATACATAAATATATATATGCCCATACTGCACCTCTGATAAGCTTGATGCGCTTGACGCCTGTTTCCCCCAGCCCCCTCCTTCCCCCAGCCCTCTCCTCTGGTCTGTCTTTTATTATCCCGCCCCTCCTTATTGTTTTTCCTCCTTTGCCGTTTTCTTCTCTTACCAAGGGTCGGGTAATCAGGGTATCCCCTTTGCAGCCATGCAGTCACTGCTCCTGATAGCCTTTTATGTACTACAGACTAGTGAAGTCACCAAGAGTTCCCTCTGTTCACGCCATTCCACACGCTCATCTCCAGTTCCATCCAAGTTGCAATGAATTTCATGGTTTCAACCTTCCTTGCAGCTGCAGAGCATTCCAGATACACCACACTTTCATTATGCGGTCATCAGTTGCTGGGCACTTAGCTTGATAACGTCTCTTAGCTGTTGTGCTGAGTGTTGCAATGAGTAGTGGCGTGCATAGGTCCTGGAGGAATGCTTTTGTGTCCTGAGGGTAGGTACCAAGAATTGGAATTGCTGGCGCATATGGAGCCTCTATTCTTAATTTTCTGAGAAAAGAAACCAAGGACTGGTAATCCGATTAAGGCTGATGCAGTATAGCCTCATTTCCATCGTTTCCTGACACAGAATCATGACTGTTTCGATTCTTTTCTGTGCTGGAACTAAGTTCTGGGTTAAGCAGGTGTGAGGAAAAGGCTAGGCTTTCTTTTTTAGTGGGCTAGGGTCAGAGTATATCGAGCAGTGCTCAAGGACACACACACACACACACACACACACGTTGCGGAAGAGCTGCAAGCCAGGCGGGTGGCTCCACCTCTCAACCGCTCCTCTCTCTCTGGCCAAAGCTTGCTGTTATAACTAATGTACCACCTTTTTTTTTTTTTTTTGGGTCACACCTGGCAATGCTCAGGGGTTACTCCTGGCTCTGTACTCAGAAATAACTCCCGGTGGTGCTCGGGAGACCATCTGGGATGCTGGGATCGAACCGGGTTGGCCACGTGCAAGGCAAATGCCCTCTCCACTGTACTATTGCTCCAGCTCTGAATTAGTTACATTTAATAAAAATTTTAATTATCTATTAGAGTCCCGTGATTTACATATTTAGGAGGACAATGTTCCAACACCATTCCCTCCACCAGTGTCCACAGGTTCCCTTCCAACCCTCAGTCAGTCTCCTGGCCAGTACATTTCCAAGTCTGGTCTTTACAGTAGATCTCATACTTGTAGTATTGCTTGCTGTTGGGTTTTTAAGGGTGAGTGGAGAGATTGATGTTAGCCATGTTTCCTAATGAAATATTTCCAATTTGACTTCCATGTCGGAGAAACATGAATGAAGCATTCATTGCTTTATAACTTGGGAAATTTATCATGTTGGCTTAGTGATAACTACCTGGGGAGTATGGTATAGAATGGTGATTTAGTGGGTTTTTTTTTTTGGGGGGTGGCGGCATTTCCTCATAAAACAAGTGTGACCTACAGGTTTCATTGGAGACGACTATTGTTTCCACTCCTCCTAAGAATATTCTAATCTGCAGAGAGCACACAAGACCAAACTCCAAATAGTGTAAGTACTAAAAATGAATGTGAAGTTGGAAATAATCCAAGAGATGAAACTGGGTTTCTAGGAGACAAGTTACTTGGTAACTTAGAAACAAGGACACTGGGAGCTGGGGTGATGCTTGAAGTGGTAAGCATATGATTGCGTACAAGGCCCTGGTTATAGTCCTCTCACCTCACGTGTGCCCGCCCTCCTAGCACCACCGAGCGTAACCCTGGTGCTCTCCTCAGCCCCGTCCGGCCCCAGCTGTCCACAACACTGGCAGTATAGACCACCGTGTGGGGCTGAGCATAGTTTGGAGTGGCCACCAGGCACCCTCAGCAGTGCTGGGGAGGCCATTAGAAAAAAGATTTGACTTATTTCAAGATTGCTCGTGGACCACCCTTCCACTGGCCTTGGTTGTTTGTCAGAGACTTCGGGCAAATACTAACCAAGAACATGTTACTTCGTGTTCCCCTTTCTGTTGATGAAAATGTAGTTGTAGTAGGATTAGTTTTTAGAATCTGGTGATTAAATAGAGTACTGCATTCTTTGTACAGTGACTTGATGCTGATGAGATTTGATTGGGTAAGGTCTTAGTTCCTATGTCTTGATTTGTGGTCAGTCTCTTCAGAGCCAAGAACAGGGATCCTGGATGATCTGGAAACATTCAGGGCTTTTCATAACTCCCCAGGATATAGTTTTGTGTTGAGAGAGACTTGTGCTGATACTGTCTGCTCCAGATATGCTCTTTAATTAATACGGTTTTTAGGCCACATCTGGTGCTGCTCAGGGGTTACTAGGCGTCTGGTGCTCAGGAGTCATTGCTGGAAGAACTTGGAGAAGCATGGAAAACATGCGCTAACCCTTTGCACTAGTATCCTGGGTTTTGATTTAAATGACTTAATGAGCAATTTTAGCTGTCTCCATGCTCTTACACTTCTTGGATTGTTAGAAATAGCTCCACCTAGTGGTAAATCTGAGTTGTAAATGGTGGTTGAATCCAGGGGTCACTGCCTAATACTTGGACACTTTCCTATGGGGTTTTCATAGATGGTGATGCCAAAAGGGATAGAAACTGAGTCAGAACATTTGGTGTAGGCAGGAGATTTATGAATTATCTAGAAGTTGTTAAGAATCAGCTTGAAAATAATAGTCAAAAGTTGCAGTTGAGGGGGCCAGAGAGATAGTATAGTGGGTAGGGCACTTGCCTTGCATGTGGCGTAGCTCAACATCCCCCTCCTTTTTTTTTTTTTTTTTTTTTTGTCTTTTTCAGAGGCAAGAACAGGGATCCTGTATGATATGGAAAGATTCAGAGCTTTTAAATCGTATATTCTCTTCATAGATAATACCTTCAAAATGTTTGTATTCTGTAAGAAAATAATTGCCTTGAGTCTGAACTCTGGACATAGTGACTATGATTTTGGATGAACAAGTATTCTTATAGTCTTTGCTTCATCCATAAATGAGAAATATTGATTAATACCCTATCTCAGGATGAGGATAAGTGAGACCATGTTATATGAACTTTTCCTGCACACACCGTACTATGTAAATACCGTGATTATCGTACTTGCATTATAGTGCAAGAATTTATATTGTGTGTGAAAAGTTACTGATTTCGTAGCTTGCTGCTGGCATATAGGGGATATTTTGTTTTGGTAGTTTCAGGGGAATAATTGGTATTTTAGGACTAGAGTGTTAGAGCTCAGGATAGTTTAGAGAGACACCTACTCCCCTTCTGCCCCACCTGGCAGTGCTCAGGACTTACTATGGCTCTCAGGAATCACTAATTGGTGGGGCTCAGGGACTATATGGGGTGCCAGGAATTGAGCCCAGGTTGGCTGTGTGCATGTTAATAGATTCAGAATAAACTAGCCAGTGACTTATTCTAGCTTAGTTATTCATTTCAGGAACTCTATTATCTCTTTTATTTTAATTTTTTTTTTGGGTCACACGTGGCAATGCTCAGGGGTTACTCCTGGCTCTGCACTCAGGAATTACCCCTGGCGGTGCTCAGGGGACCATATAGAATGCCCGGGATCGAACCCAGGTTGCCTGCGTGCAAGGCAAACGCCCTACCAGCTGGACTATCGCTCTGGCCCAATTTTTTAATTTTTAGGAGGGTGGGGAGTTTGGGGTCTTACTTGGCTGTGCTTAGGTCCTACAGTTCGGCTCTGTGCTCAGGGATTATTCCTGGTTTTGTTTGGGAGACGATATTTGCCGGTGTTGGGGATTGAACTGGGATTGGCCTTGTGCAAGGCAGAGCTCTAGCCACTGCCCTGCCTCTTCAACCCTCACGCCCCTTTATAGGAGACAGTATAGCGAAGAGTACTTAGAAAGGACGTTCACTGTAGATCCAGATTGACAGGGTTTGAACTTTGGCTTGACTTGTGCGTTTTGGGGCCTCTTGTGGAATTCACAGGACTGTCGTGAGGATTACGTGAATTCATATGTGCAAATGTGTTGAGCAGCGTTGGGCTATTGTGAGCTCTTACAGGGTGGTAGCTGATGACTTAAGGAGATGCCCTGAGTTGGCAAGAATACTCCTATTGAGCAGTTCCTTTGAGACTCTGCTTATAGAGACCACTGTTGGTCACCGTCTGGGCTGACTTGCTTCAGATTTCTTACCATTGCATTGGTTGTCTGTGGTGTGCTGTGGTGGTGTGTGGGGTACAGACCCAAATATATTCCCTTGTTTCTGTACTTAGAGCACTGACGCCTACAAATTATTACTTTAACAAATATTCAGCCAGTGTCTACTGTGAACTGAGTGATGAAGACAAAGTTCCTGTGCCTGAGATCATTATTTTAGTGGAAGGTGACATAAAATATATGCCATGTCACAGTCTGTTAACTGTGGGGGGGAAAGTGACTCTACCACCCCGTTAGCTAATCTGTAGACTCGTAGGATTTTTGAAAAGGAGGGCCTTGTGAGTTTTATAAAGAGGGAGAAAGTTGTTCCTCAAAGTCTTGGTTTTGTGGACCTTTAGGTACTTTTGAAGCTAGAAGACTTTATTAATGTTGTTTGTTTCCTCTTGTTTTTGAAGATCTGATACAGTATTAGAAACATTTAGAGCTCTCAGGTGTTTGTGTTTTTGGTAGGGAGGGTGGGAGTGAGGGGGCAGTCACACCAGGTGGTCCTTAGGGCTTAATCCCGACTCAGCTCAGGGGTCATTCCTAGTGGTACCTGGGGAAACCATATGTTTATGTCTATATGTATATACTATATATGTATATATGTGTGTATGTGTGTATATATATGTATATATACATATGTCTCTGTAATATAGTCTCAGAGGGGCTAAATCACTTGTCCATGGGGAAAATTCTAAATAATGAAGCCATATATATAGAGGGGGAGAGGCGAGAGCGAGCGAGCTCTTATGGTTGACACCATTTGATTTCCCGCCACATTGCCCCACATCCTCAGGTGGCGTCCTGGAGGTTCCCAAGCACTGCTGAGGTGGCCTGGATAATTCCCACCACAAGCCCCAGGGTACCACATCCTCATGCCCTCAACTGGAACTCTGGCCTGACTGGCAGAATATCCTGAGCATTGCTGAGAGGGCAGTTTCCCCCCCCCCCCGAGCCTCCTGAAGACTGCTTGGATCATCGCCCCCCCAACCAAAGAGAGAACCAAACTTCAGGGAATTGGGCCGGAGTGATAGCACAGCGGGTAGGGCTCTGTGTTGAGGGATTACAACTGGTTGTGCTCTGGATATGCCAGGGATTGGACCTGGGTTGGCGCAAGCATGGCAAATGCTCTACGCACTGCCCTATCATTCTAGCCTCGGGCTAGCGTCTGGCTTAGTGCTGACTATTGCTGGTGGTGTTTGGGGTTCATATAGGCCAGGGATTGGGCCCAGACTTCCTCTGTGGTGCAAAGCATGAGGTCCAACCCACTAAGCTATTTCTCTGGCCCAGAATGTAATTTTTTTTGGGGGGAGGCAGTGCCACACCTGGCAGTGCTCAGGGTTTACTCCTGTGTCTGCACTCAGGAAACACACCCGGTGGTGCTTAGGGAACCATATGCTATTGCCAGGGGTCGAACCTGGGCAGGCTACGTGCAGGGCAAGGTCCTTATCTGCGGTATTATCTCTCTGGTCCCTAGACATAATTTTTTAATGGCTAAATATTACTCCATTGTGTGGACAAGACACATTTCATCTCTTCATCCATTCCTGGTTGTCTGAGTTGTTTTGACTTAGGAGTAGTGCTCCTGTGATCCTTCATGAATACATTTCTGGGAGGACTGAATAGATGGAGAAATTGATTGGATGGGGGGGGAACGTGCTCAGTTCCCAGTCATCCTCTCTGCACAATAATTAACCCACTAATTGCACACGCTGCCCAGTGGCCTGTGCATCAGCCCAGCACACAATGATTTACTCACAGTAAGCATCATCTTGACCTGACTGGTGACCCACTGAGATGGGTGTGATGAAACTAGGGATTTGTAGAGTTGATTCGTTTGGGGACTTAGTAAAACTCCAGTAAGATGAACTCGTTCTTTTTGTTAATAGCCTTTTTATATTTTCTTTGTTTTTCTGCTCTAAACCATTGATTTTTAATCAGACCCAGCTGTACTCAGGGCTTACTCCTGGCTCTGCACTCAGGAATCATGCCTGGTGGGTTTGGGAGACCATGAGGGTGCTGGGGGTACTCATGCTCTAATGCTCTGGCCTTTGGGTACTGTATTTCCCTCCCTTCAGTACAACCCTGGACAAGTGGCTTCTTCTTCTTCTTCTCTTTTTATTTTTGCTTTTTTGGGTCACACCCGGCAATGCTCAGGGGTTACTCCTGACTCTGCACTCAGGAATTACTCCTGGCGGTGCTCGGGGGACCATATGGGATGCCGGGAATCGAACCCGGGCCGGCATGGGCTGGCCCGTGCAAGGCAAATGCCCTACCCGCTGGGCTATCGCTCTGGCCCCTGGACAAGTGGCTTCTGTAAGTGGACTTGGTTGTCAGTAGGTACACGGTACTTATACATTAAGTATTAACATAGCATGCTCCGCACTGTTAGGAAGATCAGCAGCATAATGCCAGGCTATCTCGAGGTACTGAGGTCCTGGAAAACAGCCTTCTGTTTTATTATAGCCTTGAGCCTGTAATACTCCATAGAGCCACTAGATGGCAGAGAATCCATGGGAAAAGTTGGGCTGCTTATACCTGGCAAGGATTCTGTTAATTGCCTTGCTCACTGCCTCTGGGAAGAGTACAAACTGGCAGGTTACTAGGAAAAGAGCCTACTGTATTTCACCTTTCGGACCTGTAGACGTCTCAGTTCTGAAAATTCTTAACTACCCCCAGAGCCAGTGAATTTGCTTATTTCTTTCTTTGGGGGCCACACCTGGCTGTGCTCAGGGCTTACTCCTGGCGGGCTCCGGGATTATATGGGCTACAGGGATCGAACCCAGGTTGGCCACGTGCAAGGCAAACTCTTTACCTGCTGTACTATTTCCTCAGCTACGATTTTGCTCATTTCCCAAATAATTGCTTCTGGTTGCCTGGCACGTGCTCTGCTTGATTCTCATGAAATCTCTGGCCTTTCAGTAATTTTCAGCCAAGCACCAACCCTCATATCAAGATACTTTTTTTTTAATAACGAACAGATTAAGAAGTATCATTAAATTTTAATAAACTTAAAACGTTAAATTTAAGCAGTAGCATTAAATTGTAGCTTCCAGGGAAGAATGAATTGTGAAGGGTGAGTTTGATGGTAACTAGCTTCTTTCTGGGCCAAGGAAATGTGGTTGATGGAATATATGCACACAGAGAATTCTCTTAAGGTTTCTGCTTGGATTCATCCTGACCCACATTCTTATACAGTCTGACCCTGGTTGTTCAGGATTGGTGAGGGAAATAGCTTTCACCCAGATCACTCAGAAAAATGTCCTGCTGTTTGATACCACCCAGCTTTTTTTGCCCTTAAGGAGGGAAGTTGTAGATCTAAGTGTGGAGACTCCTTTTGGGCCAAGACCCTTGAGTAGAGGGTAGACAGTGCTGGCCTTGGGCAGATGCCTTTCTGAGGTAGGGGCTGTGAGACAATAGTCAGGAGGCCCGCCAGCAGACCGACAGGGCTGAGGCTTAGAACAACCCGAGTCTCCTCAGCAGCCCGGTTTTTCAGTTCACTGACTGCCAGTGGACTCTGCTCGCACCCTGCCTGGTGGTCGTCTCCATCACCGTTATAACCTGGGAACCTACAGGTCCCAGCATGGTATAGAACATGTAGTGAGTCAGGTGTTTGAAGAGAAGAAACGCAGGGGGGGGGAGAGGAGGGGAGTTGGGAATGTGAAAGAAACCAATGAGGGAAAACACATAGGGACCATTGGACCATCTATTTACAAAGCTGCTGGCAAAACACTTTTTTTTTTTCTTTTTTGGGTCACACCCGGCAATGCTCAAGGGTTACTCCTGGCTCTGCTCTCAAATTATTCTGGTGATGCTCGGAGGGGCGTATGGGATGCCAGAGATCGGACCTGGGTAGGTCGCGTGCAAGGCAAACGCTAGCCTACCCTCCGTGCTGTCCTTCTGGCCCCATGTTTTCTTCAGATAACGCTTGTGAGACAAATCGAGTAGGTGTCTTGTTCATTTCACAGATGAACAATCTGACTTAACAGTTGAGCTCCTCAGATTTCACAGGTCTACCGTCGTAGTGTTGGTTCTGAGTTCAGTCGTGTTGCTGCCCAGCACCTGCTGTGAGCAAGCTGCTCCCTTTCCGCTCAGGCTCTGTGGTGCGGAAGGCGGGAAGCAGCATTCTCATGCCTCCCAGAACCCTTGGGTTCAACTCCAGCGCTTTTCCGACCGTTTTCTCTGGGAAGCCATGCATCCCTGACGGGGGCCGTTGCAGTCATTTGCTGGGGCTGTGGGAGGATCCGTCTGGCAGGTGCTGCTTTCCATCTAGGTTAAGAATTCTGGGTTTTGCTTTTTTTTTTTAAACTTTTTGGGTCATACCCGGCAATGCTCAGGGGTTACTCCTGGATCTGCACTCAGGAATTCCTCCTGGCGGTGCTCGGGAACCATATGGGATGCCGGGGATCGAACCGGGTCGGCCATGTGCAAGGCAAATGCCCTACCCGCTGGACTATCGCTCTGGCCCTGGGTTTTGCTTTCTTCCTTTCAATTTCCTCCTTCAGGTATTAAAGGGCTAATTCATTCCCTTTTGGGGTGGAGAAGGTGGACATCAGATAGGCTGGGCCACTAAACGAAGGAAAAGGGGTCAGGTAGAGTGACTATAGAGCTTGCAAGCTTTTGAGTAAAACACTTCCTGGTTTTTGACCGGTGTGTCCATCAGATAGCTAGCTGGCTTGCGATAAGTCTGTCTCTGGTTCTTTCATCACCCAAACCAAATTGTTCCTGAAGGACTCGTGAGAATTAGAAGAGGTTTTGCACAGAGCATGCTGAATGTTCTCTCTCTTAGTAGCCCTCGGTCTGGCCCGTGAGCGACCATGGGTGGGTCCCGGGTACCTCTTGCTCTGGAGAGCTAAAAGCTGGAGTGCTGGGCCCAGGCTGGTTCTTGGGAAGCTCACCCCAGGGGCTCCAGAATCTGATGCATTTGTACTTTCCCAGGAGAAGGGGAGGATGTCTTTAAACTTCTCGCTGGCTGCGGGGCCTTGGGACAAAGGGGAGACAAGCCCCAGGGCTGAGACAATCATGTCTTTATTATCTCAGATGTCTCAGGCCTGTCCCCGCCTGGAGATATATGGCTGAGAAGGCCAGCTCCATGGCCTCGGCGTGATTCCAGGTCCCAGGAATGTCTGGCTGTTTTATAGCAAACAGGATCACGCACAACAGCCCAGCGTCCAGGCATCTCCACCCCCTGCAAGCTCCTTTCCGCCAGCTTGTAAAACAGTGGGACCTACAGCAGTGTGACAAGGCCCCAGGCCTCTTGGGGTCCCAGCAGCCTGCACAGGGCAGTGGTGGAAGTCCTGCCCGAGGCTCTGGGCTCAGGACCAACAGTGCAGGCCTGACCGTACCCAGGGGGCCATCTCTTAAGCCAGCCTTGCCCGCTCACCTCTTGACACACCAGCCACAGGCTGTCCTGACAGTCCCCGTCCTCTCCTCTGTCCCATTGGGACCAGCTGTGGAGCCACGGAAGAGACTTGTTTACAGATGCACTTGGCACAGGACAGGGAGGCCGGCAGTGATGAGTCCTTGAGTTCCAGCTTCCAGCTGCTCCCAGGTGCTGGGGATCCTTCACCCCGGAGCACCAAGAGATGAGGCCACGCTGTTGTCTTTGGCTGAGGCTGCAGGGACTTGGAGAAGAAGGGATGGGGAGAAGTGGGTCAGATGATTGTCCAGGGCACCGTTTGTAATAGCACCCTGCGGCGCAGCCTAAGAACCCACACCAAGGCTCTTCTGGGGTTCTGCAAAGGGCTTGGGGTTTCACGGACCAGGACCAATAGTGAATGGAGAGGTCTGTCCCCACTCCAAACTCAGATCTATAGTGTTTGAGAACTGCCCAGCACCTGGCCCACCTCTGTGCTGCCCTTCACGTGACCAGCAGTCCACCATGTGCCAGGCCGAGGGTGGGCTTGAGTGCTTTTCTCATTCGACATGCAGTGTTTCCTAATGCCCCTTCACCTCCTGCCCTTGCTCCCTCCCCTACCCAGTGGAAGAGAAACTGGGGGTGTGGAGCCGTGTGAACAGTTGTGTGCCATGGGCTTAGGGAAAGTGTGGGTTTCTAAGAGCTCCTGACCCTGTGTGTGCCGGCTGGAGTGTGCGAGGGCCACCTGGTCATGGAGCTCAGGGAGTCTCGTGGGAGTGCTGGAGTGGAGGCAGGAGCGTTGTCTAACACTGGGGTCCCAGCAGCCTGCACAGGGCAGTGGTGGAAGTCCCGCCCGAGGCTCTGGGCTCAGGACCAACAGTGACGGAGGGTAAACGCTAGCAGCCAGTCGGTGATGGCCACTGCGGCAAGTTCTCCATGGGCTTTACGTTCCCAGTACCTCTCTTCCTAACTGAACCTAAACAGTCTCGACGACTTACCCTCGGCACAGAAAGGCAGAGCTGCGGTCATTAGACTCCAGAGCTTTTTTGTTTGTTTTGGGGCCACACCCGGATGTGGTCATGGTCACTCCTGGCAGTGCTCAGGGGACCTGCTAGTGCCAGGAATCGAACCCAGGCAAAGCATGCCCTCAGCCTGTTGAGCTGTCTCAGCCCTTCCCCCATCCCCAGGACTTTTTAACTACTGGTTTCTCCTTGTGTGGGGGTGGGGCATATTGGAATAAATAGTGTATAATTTGAAATGCTTATTTAAGTCACCAGATTTATTTTGAAATGTCAGTACTAAGAAGCGAGAGTTTCGGGTCTCCAAGGCAGGGGCCATAGGTTAGAAGTTGAGAACTTGCTAATGAGTTGCCTTTGTGGGGTGAACTGGACAGAGCGCTGACCCCTGAGGGCAAGTGGAGGCAGTAACCCGACTTCCTCCCCACTGAGCTAGCTCCTCTCATCAGAACCAACGGCTCTGTGGTTGACCTCGAACAGCACGGGCCAAGGGATCATGCAGGGCAGTGAGCTTGGTTGGCCAGCCGGGAACAGAGCTGGGGTATGTACATAAGGGCCAGCATCTGCAGGTCACTGAAGGTGGTCACTGGCTTGGGAAAAGGACAGTACATAACCCTGTCAGAAATGAAGGGTCCTGGGACCTGAGTAATAGTACAGTGGGGAGGGCATTTGCCTTGCCCATGAATGACCTGACCTGGATTCTATCCTCAGCATCCCTTAAGGTCCCCAAGCACCGCCAGGAGTGATTCTTGAGCAAAGAGCCAAGAGTAAACCCGAGCACTGCCAGGTGTGGCCCCCAACAAATCAGAATGAAGGGACTGGAACCAGGAGCTGTTGAATGGGTGCCTGCCTACCTTTTGGCTCAGTTCTGCAGAAGCCTTTGTGATGGTAAACTGGGGTGCTGAGACGTGGCCTCAGGGTTAACCTCTCTAGGGTCACCCGGTGAGGGGAGGGGCCTGCATGCGGTGCCTTCCCAGATCTGTGCAGCCTCAGCTCTCAGGCTTTGTTCTCCTGCCACGTTGTGCCTGCTCTTCAGAAGAGGAAGCCCAAAGCCCCCTGAAAGATTGCACTCCCTCTCCATTGCCCCCTTCCGGACCGAAGCAGTGTGGCCAGCACAGCTCTGCATCCTTCTGGGCCACTTGGATAGGTTCCAGGTCCGTGATGAGTCAGAGGGGCAGGCACTCGCCCTGTCCTGACTAGCCAGCGGCCATCCATCCCTGATGCTTCCCAGGCCACCCCAGCTGCCGTTGAAGCAGGCGATGAGGCAGCCTGGGCTGCAGGAGGTAGTGGAGGAAGGGAGGAAGGCGGATGGGGAGACTCCCAGAGACCCAACACATTCTGCTGTCATCGAAGCTGGAGCGGGGCGCAGCGCCCCGCTCCAGCACACTCTTGGAGCGTGGGTGCCGGTGGGTGCTTTCCCAGCAGTATTTGGGCCCGTCAGAGCCATCCTGCCTGGGTGGATGCAGGGGAAGCAGCAGAGAACAGAGGCTTTGGGCTAGTCCTGGGCCAGGCGCTGTGGTTATCTTTGTTTTGTTGCCAGCTTAGGGCCTCACGCATGCAAGGCTGGTCTACCTCTGAGCTCCATCCCTGTTTTTCTTCCACAAGATCAGATTCATTTTTAAAAATTTATTATTACTAATATCGGTGGGTGGTGGTGGTGGTGGTTGGCCACACCCGGTAGTGCTCACCGCTGCCTCCTGGCCGTGCACTCAGGGCTCACTCCTGGCGGACAGGGATTAAGCCTGGGTTGGTCGTGTGAGAGGCAGCACCCTGCCTGCCTGTGTCCTATTGCTCCAGCCCTACAGATGAGATTTAGAGGTTATTCACGGGCTGCCGGCCGAGGGGTGAGAATGAGACTCAGGGTGAAAGGAAGAGGGGCAAAGAAAAGAATGAGTCTGACTTCCTGAAGTCAAAGTTGGGAGGAGAGAGGAGGGGGCGTTAACCTCTGTTGAGACTGGCCGGGGCTGGACCAGGTCCAGTGGATCGGCTTTCTAGGAAGTAGTGTCAAGCCCCTCCCTCCCAATTGGCTCCCTCATCCCTCCTGAGTAGTGGAGGACTCACCTGTCCTCCTCTTTGAGTCCAGGTGAAGTGTCTTAGAGCAGCAATGGGGTCAGCCTCGGACGTTCCCTGCTGGCCTGGCCACGCCTCCTGCTGTCACCTACGGGTCTTACCAGGTGGACGTGGGCGTAGTCTTCTGCAGGGCTGCTGCTGTAGCTGCAGCTTTGTCTGCCCACCAGGAGGAATGTCTCCTGGCCCTCGCCTTCGGTGTGTTCCCTCCAGAGGCCCAGCAGAGTGACCACTGGGCTTGGTTTCTCCTCAGTTGTGAGTGTTGTGCAGTAGCGTGTCTGCAAATGTGGGTGGTGGCTGGCCGCTGGTGGAGCTCGGGGATGGTGGGGTGCCTGTTCCCCTGCACCGTCAGGAGGGCGGGGGGCCACGGCAGAATTTCTCCGGGCTGGCCTCTGCAGAGCCTCGACTCCTGGGGTCTCGCCCAGGGGCCCGGTCTCTCTCTGCCTCACCTGTTGGATTGGCCAGGATGACGACCATGACTTGGCCCCTGTTCCTTACAGGTGGCCTGGGAGGGGGGCGGGGGTGGGGGCCAAATGCAGCTTCTTGTTTATGACTGAGTATATGGCTTCTTGCTTCCAGCTTCCTCTTCCTGGCCGGCCCAAGGGTTGGGAACAGTGGCCACTTTTCTGGGGGCAGCGGGGGCAGCTGGCCAGAGTGTGCGCTGTCAGGCACTGTCAGCTCTTCAGCAAGCCCCCTGGTCCTCTTCACAGAGAGAAGGCCCTGGGTTATTGGTGTTGTTCTTGGCGGACCACCGGGGCCCTCAGCAAACAGGGAGGCGAGTGTGCACCCGGCCTGGGCCTGTTTGTGTTGGCCTGGGCAGGCGGGGATTAGCTCAGCTGGGCTGCTAATTGCCTTCGAAGTGCTGGGCCTCGATGCTGACAAGGGCTGGGCCTCTAGGTCCCTCCTCCTCGGCAGGCACTATGCCAGGCTTGGGGGTCTGGCCCAGAAGGGCCCCTGCTCTCCCCTGTCAGCGCCTGCTTTGCCTGGACCCTTGAGAGGCGGGCAGGGGGTCACCAGGGCTGGCGGCTCAGGAAGGAGTGGGGGGAGATACTGTGAAGTCATCGCCTGGCTAGGCAACTCTCCACCCCCTCCCCCACGTCACGGAGCCACCCCTCCCCTCTTGGAGTCAGACGCCTTTTTCTGAAGTTCAGCACTTTCTCTTCTTACTGGGAGGCTGGGTGCCTCCGCCCTGCCCTTGGGTGCTTCAGGGCCTTCAGGACCTGCCCCTGGGTCTGTCCTTCCTTTCCTCGCCATCTTGCAGCCTTTCCTAGTCTCAGGTGCCCAGCCCCTGTGCTTCGTCCTGGGATTCTTGGCTCAAGGTCCACTTTAAACCCCTGCCCCTGGTCTACCTAGACTTGCTGGCTGTCAGGAAGGGGCTGAGAGGGAGCCCGCTTCATTATTCCAGAGACCCTCAGGCCTGAGCCTGACCCAGGCTTGGAGTCCGGACATGGCTTCTCTGCAAGCTGACCTGCCGGGTGCCTGGAGCCTCTCTGCTCGCCTCTGAGCCCCAGCATGTGTGCCTCACTGTGGGCACATTCCCGCCCCACTCTGTCTGCCTGGCCTCCTGCTTCTCTGCAGACCCTGTTTCACTCTCTTCTGTCAGGCCCTTGGGCCTCGGGCCCGGGCTGTGTCTCCGGCTGCCGTCTGTCCTGAGGCTTTGCCTGATCTGCCCTTCAGGTGGGGCCAGAGAAGGGGTCAGGGCACCTGCTCTCAGCCCCGAATCATTCTGTGTCCTCTTTCCCATCTCTCTCATCTCTAAAACTGGCCTCTCAGCTTCACTCACTCATTCATCCATCCGTCCGTTCGTCTGTCTGTCTCTGTTTGTATCCATCCATTCGTATCCGTCCATCTGTATCCATCCGTCCGTATCCATCCATATCCATCCATCCATATCCATCCGTCCGTCCGTATCCATCCATCCATCCATCCATCCATCCATCCATCCATCCATCCATCCATCCATCCGTCCATCCGTATCGATCCATCCATCCGTATCGATCCATCCATCCGTATCGATCCATCCATCCGTATCGATCCATCCATCCGTGTCGATCCATCCATCCGTATCGATCCATCCATCCGTATCCATCCATCCATCCATCCATCCGTATCCATCCATCCATCCATCCATCCATCCATCCATCCATCCATCCATCCATCCATCCATCCATCCATCCATCCATCCATCCATCCATCCATCCATCCATCCATCCATCCATCCATCCATCCATCCATCCATCCATCCATCCATCCATCCATCCATCCATCATCCATTTTTTCTTTTTTGGGTCACACCAGCGACGCTCAGGGATTACTCCTGGCTCTTCGTTCAGGAATTACTTCTGGCGGTTCTATGTGTCATCTCACCTAATAGCCCCAAGATGTAAATTCAGTTCTTTTGTGGTGGTGGGAGGCTCGGGCCACACCCAGCAGTACTCAGGACTCACTCCTGGATCTGCACTCAGGGATCACTCCTGGTGGGCTTGGGAGACCTTATGTGATACTGTGGCTTGAACCCTGACAAGGCAAGCACCTCACCCTTGTGTTGTCGTTCCAGCCCAATAGGTTTGATTCTTATTGAGTAATTTAGTCTCATCATCTTACTGTTTGAAGGTGGTATAGGGACGGGGTGGGGGTGTTGTATGGTGACTGCCCCCATGTTACAGATAAAAAAAAAAGGTCCCAGAGAGGGATAGTGAGTTTTTCAAGATACCATAAAAGAAGTGTCAGAGCTGGGATTCCAACTCCCTTCTGCGTGACCCAAAGCCCAGGGCCTTTCCCAGATCTAGAAAGCAGTCAGGAGGGACGTCTTAATATCTTTGCTGTCATCATAGGTCATCTCTCACCTGCTGCTCTCTGCCTTTGACCCCAGCTGATGGTGCAGTGGCCTCTGTCCAGCCGTACTCTACCTTGTTCGCCATGTGTTTATCTCTTCCCGCGGTACTTCTGCTTCCCGTAAGCCCTCTCTCAAGTCCCCTGACCCCAGGAAATGTAAAGCTCATGGCAGCCTGGGAGGGATTGCCACGGGGGCATGGCCTTAAGGGTTGAGAACTTCATCCTGCTAGACTAAGGTCTGAGCCTCACCGGTGTCGCCTTACCGGCATGGCTTTTACGCATTCTCCCCACCAGCAGGACTTCTCCAGACTGCGCTTCAGTCCTGCCTTTACTTCTAGCACGAGCTCTCTGGATCCTCGTGTCCTAGCTGGAATTTGGTTCCGTCTTTCCCTTTCCTTCTGCATTGCCACACTTCCCCAGACTGCCCTCTTTTCTCAGGGTCATCTCCCAAAGAAAGGTTCTGGTCAGCCCACTAGGTGAAACCTGGGCAAGAAGCATTGTTACAGGCCAGTGGGGGGGTGGGTGTGTGTGTGTGTGTGTGTGTGTGTGTGTGTGTGTCTGTCTGTCTGTCTGTCTTTGCTTCTTGTCTCATATTCTTCAACCAGTTACTGAGATGTTGATCTGCCCCATTAGGGGCAGCTTGGGTGCGATGCATTGTTAAGGGACTAAGGGACAGCAGGGGGTGTATGTGTGTGGCTTATCTCACACTCCTCAAGTTTAATTATTTAGGTTTTGATCAGCCCATTAGGTGAAGGCTGGGTGAGATGTATTGTGTGTGTCTGTGTCTGTGTCTTACCTCATACTCCTTGGGCAGTTAGAGGGCACAGCTGGGCATATAAGCCCCATCTATAAACTTTACTACTAGTTACAGGCT
This sequence comes from Cryptotis parvus, assembly GCA_021461705.1. NCBI lineage: Eukaryota > Metazoa > Chordata > Mammalia > Eulipotyphla > Soricidae > Cryptotis > Cryptotis parvus. Next base: position 135,670 of record JAJIBD010004810.1, on the reverse strand, counting down.
TTTCCCATGTCCTTCCCCAAGTTTCTCTTCTTCCTCTTCTGGGGAAAAAAATTGCTGCCACAATTGCAAGATAAAGAAATAATCATTTTATCGGTGCATCAGACTATTCGGGGATGGGGAGGGACGTCCAAAGGACCTGGTATAAAACTGGAGGGTGGGACGGGGACAGCAGAGGGGTAGCAGCATCCAGAACTGGGACTTCTCCCAGCGGTTCGCCTCGGCCCTGGGCGAGGCTCTGGAGAGGGCTTCCCACGCCGCGGACCCGCCAGCCACCTGCAGAGTGGGTGCGCTGCCTCGGGCCTGGGCCGGCGCCTTCTCTTTCCTTTGGGACAGTCTGAGCTGTTTTTGTCCAAAGGAAGCTCCATTCTCCTGCGATTGTGGATTCCTTTGGCTTCAGGGTTGCTGTGAGGGCAGAGGTTGCAGAGTCCAATTTGTGCCCAGGTTACAGCCTTTAGCACAGGAGGAGCCCCCGTGGTGGGCAGAGGTGAAGCTTCTGCATGGTCCAGCCGCCCCACATCTTCCTGGGTCTGTTCCCATCGGGGCAGGACACTGGAGGGAGAGTGGCTCAGTGCTGTCTCTGGAGGGAGGCTCTCCCCTGCTTCCTGTGTCTGGGTCAGCCTTTGGCCAGCGAGGGAGAGTATTTTCCCTGGCAGCGAGTAGACAGCTCGCCAGACCCGCCTGAGGAGCAGTGGGCCCAGCTGGGCAGCTGTGGGGACACTTGGTCAGCTCAGCTTTCATCCACATCAGAGCCAGCCTTGCCCGAAGATTATCCCACATTCAGATCCGTCCTCAGCATCTCGCGTTCTTTGGCCTCCTCCTTGGATGGACTCTGAGCAGAGAGCTTGGCCTGAGCCAAGTGTGCTGACCCTCTCTCCCTGGGGAGCCACTGGGCTTGGAGTAGAGCGTCAGGTCGTGGGCAGAAGCCCGCGCACTGCATCTCGGAGTTTGAATTCAGACACTGAGCAGTGGAGCCAAGAGCCTGGGGTTTGAGAAGTTCCAGAGGGGATCCCAAACCTCAAACCTAGAACCCCAACGTGAGGGAAGCTTGGAGGGGCAGACAGCCAGTTCCTTTGGTGGCCAGGGCCCATCTGGGAACAGTTGGGTCAGGCCACACCAACTCTAGCTGTGCCCAGAGGCGTTGGGTCCGGTCCCCTGACATGTTCAGCTGTTCCACAGGGCCAGGCCAGGGCTGCTGGTGCTGTCTCAGGGTGGGCACAGGGTTCTCCAATACGATGGTACCAGGGGAGGGGTGCATCAGTTGCTGAGACACCATCCCCCCCCCCCCCCCTTCTATCCACCTTGCTGCTACCTTCAGGAGGGACCTGGGCTTCAGCTCAGCCTGCGATTCGCAGCTTCTGCTCCTTTTCTCCCCCTCTGTCCAGCCTGAGCCTCCCCACCTGAAGGAACCTGTAGATTCTGGGCCTGTGGGAAGGGGGTCCTGGAGGAGTCTCCGCCTTTTGCATGCCAGGCCCTGCCCATTATAGCAGTGGGATTCCTGCCCACCTCCCAAGAACGTGTGACCAGGTGAGAAGGCCCCGTGCCACACTGAGGACACAGGGTGGTGGATAGGGAGTGAATGATGGCTGGGGGAGAGGGAGCTCTTGCACGTGGCCCCTCCGTGCATGTCTGATGAGTGTGTTCGTGTGTGGGGCTGTGGTTTCCGTTCTCATGCCACGGAGGAGGTGACTCCCGCAAAGGCCCTGCTGAGAGTTCTGGTTTGGGAAGAGGGCCTGTGCTCCTGCTGGAAGGGGTGAGCACTACTGGGTGTCCCTGGTCTCTGGAGTGGCAGATGGTAGCTTTCTCTTGCCCTATTCCCAGTGGCTTTTCCTGCTCTGAGAGGGACGTCCAGCCACTCAGGACGACTGGCCTTTACCCTTTTTGCCCTTGACCTTTCCCAGGGCCTTGAGCAACAAGGTGACCAGGGGTTCGTATGTATACGTGGGTATGCCTCTTCCATCAGGTTGGCACCATATCCGCCTGCCACTGAACCCCTCTTCCCCCGATGGCTGTAACACTCCTCGTCCCCCACCTTCAGTCTGCAGGTAGGAAGGGGGACATGTCACAGCGAGCCGTCGGCGGCCACATGTGGACAGCTGGAGGCACAAGCAACATCCTTTTGGTCAGTGGCAGCCACCAAGGTCCAGGCTTCAGGGAAACCCCAGTGGGTGCCCTGTCAGGGGGGCCAGGGGGGTATGTGTCTCCTGCCTGGTTTCAGCAATAAATAACATAGGAGGACCCAAAAACCAAACCAAAACAAAAAATACAACCAGTATCTTTGGGGGGTGGGTGGTGGGGGGACTTTAGATGACCGGCCTTTCCCTAGCCTGAGGTGGCGCGGGCGGCAGTCACCGACACGTGTGCAGCTCCACGAGCCGCTGGCACTGCCGGCACTTGACAAAGCAGCACCAGTGGAACTTGCAGCTGCAGCGCTCAGCCAGCTCCACCTGGGCTGTGTGGAAGCCGCTGCCACAGCACAGCAGCTTCGCAGCCGTCGATGGCCTTGGACGTCTTGTTGCACACTCGACCTCGCGTGCCCAGCACGCCGCCCGCGCATGTCCTGCTCGCAGAAGTCTGGGCTGGGCTCCAGGTACACCAGGTCCTCGGGTCCGTGTGTGGCTTGAACTGTGCGTTGCGTGGCACCAGGGCCCTGGAGGAGCCCACCGGCGTGGCTCCACCTCCGTGGCGCCATCGAACTTCTCCTTCAGTGCGTGGCCCACCTGGCGGAAGGCGGCGCGGCACGCCAGCACGTCTTCACCTCGCAGGAGCCCGACACCCCGTGGCACTTGCACTCCACCCGCATGTGCGTCAGGATGGCCTGCAGGGGCGGGCAGGGGAGAGCTGACGGACGGGGAGGGGTTTGTCTCAGAGCCTAACCCGGGGGTGCTTGGAGTTGGTGGTGGGGGGAACCACATCGGTTTGCACTCTGAGTACGGGCCCCAGTTCAGGAAGTTTGCCGTGACCACAGCAGGGCGCACTGGGCCCTTCTCTGCACTGGGTGTGTGACCGAGAGGCCTCACGCCCCACCTTGGGTGCTGTCTCCGGGTGTTGGGTGGTGTGAGCTGTGCGAGCATGGGGGGGGGCCTTGCTCCCACTCTTCAGGAACACTGTTCTGCTTCTCATCTCGCCACCCCGCCGGGCAGCAGAGGCGCTGCTCGGAGCCTGACCACACGCTTTCAGAACAGTGTAGGTGAGGACGCACCCGCCCGGTGGTGACAGTGGCAGCGGGGAGGGACGGGGAAGCCACGCTACCTTTCTGCCAGCCTCGTTGTTGTGGAGGTTCATGAGGGCGCGACTGGACGAAGCCCCCTTGCTTCTCTCCCGCACATCCACGAAAGACTGGGAGAAGGCCACGCCATAGGCGATGTTGTCCGAGCAGCCTGACCACTGAAAGCCTGGGCGTGGTGGGCACAGGGGCCTTGGGTGAGTGAGGGCCCAGAACAGGCCCCAGCCTCCCCCTTCCCAGCCTGTGCCACCGTTCCTGCGTTTACCCTGGGGGCTGACCCGTGGACCGTCCGGTCGCAGCCGCACTTTCCAGCTCTCCGCTGCTGCACGCACGGGTCACGGCGAAGGCCACACCTGCTGAAGAGATGGCGTACACGGCGGCCGCCTCCCGGGTCCCTGTGGGGCAGATGGAGGCAGGGCTGGGTCCAGGGCCCTGACCCACCTCTGCAGAGCGGAAGCAGATGGACGGAGGCAGGCTGACTGCCCAAGCCATGAGTGACCCTCGCAGATGCCCCTCTCATGTGTTCATAGCTTCAGGAGTGACCTATGCAGACGCCCCCTCCCGCATGGCCACAGCCTCAGGCGAGACCCATGCGGGACGCCCCTCCTCGCTGCCCACAGCCTCAGGAGTGACACGAACAGCCCCTCTCCACATGCCCACAGCCTTCTCGGGGAGAGCCACCTCTCACAAAGCCCCCTTCATTATCACACCCCCATTGGACAGAGGGACCGTGTGGAAGTCACTTAGGGCCTGACCGAGTCAGCTCTGACCACGGTGGGGTTCTGTTCTCACCCTCCCCGAGAGGAATGAGGTCATTCATGGGAGATAAGACTGGCTTTGCGAGGTGATGGGCGTGGCCCCTGCAGGGTCTTTGTCAGAGCTGTGCTCCTCTGGGGGCTGTGCCCCAACTGCCCGTGGCTCCTAGAAGTCCTCTGTCCTTGGGTCCTGCCCAGCCTTGTCGAGGGCCTGCCCAGAGAGCACTGTACTCCCTTTAAGAGTAAAGTTGGGGCGGAGCGATAGCATAGCTGGTAGGGCGTTTGCCTTGCATGTGGCTGACCTGGTTCGATCCCGGCATCCCACATGGTCCCCCGAGCACTGCCAGGAGTAATTCCTGCATCCAGAGTCAGGAGCCACCCCTGAGCATTGCAGGTGTGACCCAAAAAGCAAACAAAGTCGGGGGCTGGAGAGATAGTTCATGGGGGAAGGTGCTTGTCTTACTGCTGACCTGGACTTGACCCCTGGTATCCCACATGGTCCCCTGAGCAGAGTCAGGAGTGAGCCTGAGCCCTGAGCACAGTTGGGTGTGTTCAAGCTCCCCTGTCCCACAAGTCACAGAAACAACCCTTACAGCTTCCCACCCCCATTGAGATTGGGGTTGCCTGTCGCCCCATTATAGATGGGGGTTCCTGTTGCACACAAGCCACTTTGGCTCTAGGCCATGTGCAGGATCAGGGAAGGGACTTGGTCCCAGTCCCCAGTCAGGGTGCCAGGAGGAGGACTCAGGCGTGTGCTGCACGCGCTTCCCCTGGGCCGACCCGCTCCCAGGCTGCTCTGGGCTGCTGTTCTGGTGCGGCTTCTTCCCTTCTCACGTTGGTGTTTTGATTCTCCTAGAACTACCTCGGAGTGCCACTGCAGTGGGAGCCCTGTGTGTGTGTGTGTGTGTGTGTGTGTGTGTGTGTGCGCGTGTGTGGGCGAGCGTGTGCACACACCGGGAGGCTGAGTGTGGGCCAGCAGGACCTGCTCCTCGCCCGGCCCTGAGAGGGTCTCTGTGTGCTCGTGACTGTTCTCTGTGTCCTGCCGGAGCTCCTGTGTCCACAGGAGGCGGAGGGGCTGGTTTTGGCCCCATGGTTGGCAATTACCTCTGCGACACCCAGGCCAGGGCTCGGCCCGGGAGCAGTCGCCGTGGTCAGAGAGAGACAATCACCTCCTCTGTGTGCGTGTCTGTGGACGGGCAGCAGGAGCTGAGGAGCTGGGCTGGGGGGCAGCGCACTCCCAGAAGGCTTAGGACGCCCTGTTCTCAGTTGGCCCCGGAGCTGGGGTTGCTGCCCACCACCCACTCTCCTCGGCCCACTGTGCCCAGGCCCGGCTATTTGGGGGCCGGCCTCAGGGGGCTTGGCTGGAGCCACGGGGCCTCGGCAGTCTGGGAGGGAATCTTCTCCAAGTTAATCGAGGTTAATAGCAGGATCATGTTGGTTGGTTTTGTGCTGTGGCCGCCCAGAGAGAGACGACTTTAGTTTCTGGTATTTCTGGTATTTCCAGGCCTGAACCAGCACAAATCTTTGCCCCAAAGACCAAGTTTGGGGGGGGGGGGGGGAGGAGGGAAATTAGGGATGGGGCACATGGGGCTGGTGGGACAGCCCAGACCCCGGCCTGGCACTCTGCTTTCTCGTCTGCCCTGCTGGGTCCCCAGGCAGTCCCCAGGTTTGCTCCCTCCCCCAGCAGCGTGGGGCTTGGAGCTTCCTGTGGTGTTGCTCAGGGAGAGAACTCAGCCTTGTTCTCCAAACCCACACCACCGCCCATGCTCCGGCCCGTCCTCTTGGAACAGAGCGCTGACTTCTCTGCCCGAGGTGGGTGCAGAGAGAGCCCCCCCAGGTCACGGGGCACCGAGATCATTCACATGCTCTCCTCAATGACCCTTTTACTCCTCGTTTGACAGATAAGGAAACAAGCACTGAATGGGAACACACCTTGCCTGGCAATCCCCAGCCACGAACTGGTAGGGTCAGAATTGGGACTCAGCAGCCTATTCCCAGGCATTCAACTTGGGTGCGATCTTGCACGAGGGCCCCACAGGTCCCAGGAATAGGCAGATGGCCGCTCTGTTCCTTAGGGCAGCCCAAATCTCAGGTATCCTACTAGGTCTAGCCCATTTCCCTTTTTTTGGGTGGGGGCATGGGTATTGGGCCACAAATGGCAGTGCTCGGGGGCTATTCTTTTTTTTTTTTTTTTTTTTTTTTGCTTTTTTGGGTCACACCTGGCGATGCTCAGGAGTTACTGCTGACTCTGCACTCAGGAATTACTCCTGGTGGTGCTCAGGGGACCATATGGGATGCCGGGGACGAACCCAGGTTGGCTGCATGCAAGGCATCCGCCCTACCCGCTGTGCTGTTGCTCCAGCCCCTCATGGGCTATTCTTGACTCTGCTCACAAGTGACTCCTGGTGACCCTTGAGGGGCCGTCTGCGGTGATGGCCAATCAGGATGGCAGCTGCTGCAGCTGATCTAAGACAAGTGCGTAGTCTTCCGTGCTGTCCCTCTGTGCCCAGCCCAGAAGGTAGGGAAGCCCTCACAGGACAGCATGGCCAAGTCTCCTTGCCGCTGAAGTCAATGACAGCACCCTTCCAGAAGTTTCTAAGTGTTCTCCTCCTTGGCTCCTTTGTGGTGGCCCTTCCCAGATCCTGCCCATGCCCAGGGCCTCCGGCTGGAGCTTGCTAGTGGTGCACTGGGCTGCGACTGCTGAGACAGCAAGGACTGGGGTGCACTCAGAATGGCATAGAGGGGCTCCTCGGCCACGTTGCAGATGGCTGCCCTGTTCAGTGGCCTCCTAGTGACAGGAGGCCCGGTCTTGGTTTTTGTCTTCCTGGGACAGCCCTGACCCACAAACAGCTCCCTCTTCCCGTACACTTCCGCCCCCATGGGCCTACATCAGTGCCATGTTTCCAAAGGTCAGAAGGCCAGGAAGGCAGAGCTCTCTGCAGAACCCGTGACATAGGACACTTTCTGAGGGCTGCCCTGTGCCAGGGCCTCTCCACGGGCTGAATCTGACCGTGACTTCCAGAGCAACAGGCTGGGTAGCCCGGCTGTGTGAGGGAAGGCAAGGTGCATGGCTGGTGTGGGGCCCTGCAGACAGCATGGCCAAGCAGGAATGGATCTCCAAGCGCCTCCTCCCCCTCCCCAACTGTGTCTCTCCAGCAGCAGGGCAGAGGGGAGGAAGCCCTCTGAGCCACAACACCCTTGGAGAGAAGCTGGTGGAGTTGAGCCAGGTGGCAGGGCACCAGGTGGGGGTGCTGAGCACGACTCGGCCATCCGAAGCACACCCTGGCAGTGTGGCAGCATGGGCCCTGGGCCCTGGGGAGGCCCCTCACCTGATGCTCTCCCCACCTGCCCCTGCCGGCCTTTGCTCTTTTCTTTGCAAAGTCTCACCCTGAAACCATCTTCTGAAGCATCTGTGGATTCAAGAGACTTGAGAATAAGGAAAGAAAAAAACTTGGGAGCTGATCAAAGCCACGGTGAAACTTTCTTCTTTTTGGGTCACACCTGCAATGCTCAGGGGTTTCTCCTGGCTCTGCACTCAGGAATTACTCCTGGCAGTGCTCGGGGGACCATATGGGATGCCGGAGATCGAACTCAGGTCGGTGGCATGCAAGGCAAACACCCTGTCCTCTGGACTATTGCTCCGGCCCGCGGTGAGACTTTCTGCTTTTTTTTTGGGGGTGGGGGTCACACCCGGTGACGCTTAGGGGTTACTCCTGACTCTTTGCTCAGGGAATTACTCCTGGCGGTGCCTGGGGGACCATATGGGATGCCAGGGATCAAACCTGGGTCGGCTGAGTGCAAGGTAAACGCCCCTACCCGCTGTGCTATCGCTCCGGCCCCTCGGTGAGACTTTCTAAGGGCAAGTCTTCCTTTCTGGGCTTCCTTCTCCCAACCCTTAGTAGGAAAATAGCATTGCCCCCCCACCCCTACTTACCCACCCCCACCCGCACCCTGAACCTTGAAGTGCCTTTGCCGTGTCACCAGAAGTCCTGGGCCAGGCTGTTGTTTCCTCTGGCCCACCAGCACCCAGGGGTGCTGCACACAGCAGACCTCACAGCTGCACCTGGGGAAAGCACCCACAGGTTGGGCCTGAGGCCTGGCCTGTCCTGGATGGCAGAACCTCCATTCTCTTGTCCATAGATTAGAGATGATAACAGGTTTTGACAATCCAGACAGGGTGAATGACGGGAGTACTTCCCTTTTATGTCCCTGGCATTTACAAGGCGCTCGAGACAGCAGCTGTGCCGAGTGTGTGGTGGAAGGAGTGTGGCCGCTGGATCAGCCTGGTTGTCTGTTGGGTCCATTCTGGGGTCACTGACATGCTTGCCACCAGGCCCACAGCTTCCTTCGGGCAGGTGTAGCCTTGTTCCTCTCCAAATGTGGCCGCTGCTGTGAGCCCCAAACAGCACACTGAGAAATGGGGGGGGGGCGACTGTCCTCCAGGCCCTCCCATCAGTCTCCTGGCACTTCTCTGTTGGCACCAAGAGGTCACACACTGGAGGGAAGTGTGCTCTCCCGCTGGGGTAATGGGATCCCCACATTAAGAAGACAGGCCTCACCGAGGCACAGTCCAGCCTAACAGTATCCGCTTATTCAGTCCAGCCCGAGGTGACCAGCCAGCAAAGTGTCTGAGATGAAGCCGGTCTTGTGGTTTGTGGACAGATGAACTTGAGTTTGATTCCTCACTTTCCCAGGGCCAGTGGGCCCCAATGCCCTCTAGCTGGGCAGGCAGAGCCTGGGGTGGGGGCTCTGGATGTAGAGTGCCCTCTCAGGCCAGGGCATGGTGCCAGTCAGAGTGAGACGTGATCACGGCATTTGCAGATGGGGCCACGACCCAGGAGCCTGCTGTGCCCGTCCTGGTTTGTGGCTTTAACATACTCTGCTCATAAGTCCCCCAGACCTTCTCCGGCTTCTCCTCCCTGAGGCAAACCTTCTCATCCATTCCGCAGCTATTTCCCAGCACCCTGCTTGGAAACAGCAGGTCAGGGTGGGGACTCAGAGCACAGAGGCTGTCCCACATCCCATCTGAATGTCCGCTCACCCAAGGACGCCCCGGCTCCCAGCACTGGCTGCTGTGTTACCAAATTTCTGGTGGATTTTTCAGCCAAGAGCAGGCATGTGGCTTGGCCCTAACTTGTTGACCACTGACCGACCATATGTCTATAGTGCAGGAGAAAGGGAGGCCTCTGCTGCTTGGGATGAAGGAGTGTACAGGGTTGGAGGCAGTGAAAATCCCACCAAGGCTGGTGGTAAGGAGGTTGCCCCTCTCCGGGGGTCTCGGGGAACAGTCAGTGCTTGAGCAGCTCCTCTGTGTGGATCCTGATGGGACTGCTAGCAGGTCTGTCTGGGATGGTTCCACAGCACGGGGTGAGGTGCTGAGGCCAGAGAGGACATGGGCCTTGCCCAAGAGCCATGGGGTCTTGGTTGCGTGCCTGGCCACAGGCCTGTTCTCATTTCTCACTGGGACCTCGGCAGCTCCCTGCCCTATGGGAGGTGAGGGGGTGCCTGAGTGCACCCAGCTGCTCTCCGCAGAGGGGCCTGGGCTCGAGGTGCAGGGAGCTGTCAGTTCTGCCCTGCCACCTCTGAGACCATGACACTAACCAGGCCACTGACAAGTGGAACTTGTCCCCCCTTGTGTGTGGATTGCCTTGAGGTCTGAGAGGCCTGCTGAGGCCAGCAGCTGCTGACGGCGGGGGTCAGTCCTAGGGACAGCCATGCAGCACATCACTGAATCCTAGGACAACCCCATGGGGCACACATGTGTCCCTATGTCACTGACCAATGAGGACCCATGGCCCGAGGATTGATGTCTCCCATGTAAAGTAGTTCCCTCTGCCCAGCTCAGTCTGCCCTGAACCTGCAGCCTGAGCACTGTTAGACTCACAAGAGACCCAGGAAGACTTTGCCAAGAAGAATTTTCCTAGGGAGACTGAAATACACAAGAGTGAGGTGCTGGGGGAAGGGGAAGGGCTGAGGGCTGGGGCGGGAGCACACCTGAATCCTGTCTCAGGACACCTGATGCTTTACCAAGAGCCCAGACCTTACCTGGGCCAGGTTCCTGCAAGCTGGGAAGGCTCTCAGGGTTCGGGTTTGATTTTTTTTTTTTTTTGGGGGGTGGCTATACCAGTGATGTTCAGGCTTGCTAGGACCTTTTTTTTTTTTTTTTTTGCTTTTCGCTTTTTTGGATCACACCCGGCTATGCTCAGGGGTTACTCCTGGCTCTGTGCTTAGGAATTACTCCTGGCAGTGCTAGGGGAACATATGGGATGCCGGGGATCGAACCCGGGTGAGCCGCGTGCAAGGCAAGCGTACTGTGCTGCTGTGCTACAACTCTGGCCCTGACTCAGCTCATTAGCAGCCACACTGGCTCTTGCCACAGGGACGAGGCACTTCCTGGGGCCCTCACCAGCTGCAGGCAGCATGGGCCCCAGCTCCCTCGTCTGCCCCTTTGAGTGCTTGCCTTGTCTAGCTTTCTCTGTTCTGAGAACAAGGAGATGAGACATCACCTTTGCTTACGTGTTTTTTTAATTTTTAAATTTTTTATTTTCTGAGTCATATCCAGCGATACTCAGGGGTTACTCTTGGCTCAGGAGTTTCTCCTTGAGGTGCTCGGGGGACTATATGGGATGCAGGGATCAAATCCAGGTTGACTGTGTGCAAGGCAAATACCCTACCCACTGTACTATTGCTCTGGTTTGGTTTTTGGTCTCGTTTAAGCTTTTGGGGCCATACCCGATGGCGGCTCAGAGCTGACTCCTGCACTCAGGGATCTCTTGTGGTGATGCACTGGGAACCGTATGGAATGCCAGGGATTGAACCTGCATCAGCCATGTGCAAGGCAAGGACCCTGCCCTCTGGATATGGCTCAGCCCCATCACCTTCGCTTTTAGAGGATCGCAAGGGGCTCGGGAGAGCTGACCTGGGTTTGATTCCCTGGCATCCCCCAAGCACCGCCAGGTGTAGTTCCTGAATGCAGAGCCAGGAACAACCCCTGAGCATTGCTGTGTATGACCCAAAACGCTAAAAAAAAAAAAAAGTTCGAAAAACGTAGCAAAACAAAACCCTACCAAGAAAAGCAGGAACTTCAGCCTGAGCTTTGGAACCCAAAGCTTTGGAACCCAGAGGAAAGGGCACCCCCTGCCTGCAGGAGCAGGCAAGACGGAAGGGGGAAACGAAGGTGCAGGGGTGCAAAAGGGAAACCCAGCCACTGCGCCATCAAGCACCAGACACTGAGCGCCTGTCGTGCGTGAGGGCCTCCCACATTCAGGGTCCGCCTTTGGGTCTCTTTGAGCGGGTTGCCCTGGGCCCTCCCAGTGACTCCCTCAGCTCCTGGGCTGAGCTGCTCCAGCCGACAGCATGCGGCGCATAAGTGCGGGCGTGCCTCTTTGGCCTCCACCAGCTCCCAGGAGAATGGCTTCCAAATTTCTATCACAGTTGGTTTCCAACAACATTCAAATGCTTTGCCACAAGCCCAGCAGCCTGGGCCGTCCGTCCAGGACCACAGGTGCCAAGACAAAGGTTGGCGCAGGCAGTGCCTTCCCTGCTGCCGGGGCAGGGCCGGCGGGTGGCTCCGCAGTGTCAGTTTCACACTCAGGAAGTGGAAAACGGCAGCTGGTTTAGCACTTCCTCGAGGGCCGCGCTTGACCCGGAGCCCTGCCCGGGGCCTTCCAGTCACACGGAGCACTCCCTCTGTCCTGACCCACCTTCCTTCTGCGTAACAGCATCTCACATTTCTGATCTTGGCCTTCCCAGAGTACCCAAGCCGAGGCTGGGGAAGGGGGGGCAGCCACCCACGCCCATCACAGCATCTTCTTGTGGGGGGGGACGTCAGAGCATGACACAGCTGGGGTGCTGGGCTAAGTCCTGACTCTGCCCCCACTCAAGTTCTGGAACCCGGAGCAAAGTAATGTGCCTCAGTTTCTTCTTTTTGCAGTATGGAAGCTCATAGGGCAGCTGAGTTAGTAATGACTTCAAACAGTGCCTAGTCAGTGCTGTGGCTGTAAACCCCAGGTCCCTGCTGAGTGGGGAATGTGGGCCTGTCCCCACCCCCAGACAAGGGCCCAAGAGGACGGACACTGGTGCCGTGATGCCTCCGCAGGGGACCACCAAGGGACAGTCCCAGGCTGTAGATTCATGCGGCGGAGAACAAGCCCCTGAATTTCTGATTCTGTCCCGAGTGCAGCTCTGTCCCCTGCCCTGCCCGCTCCTTGACTGCTCCCTCTTGCAGAAGGACGGGGTGTGGCCCCACAAAGCTCAGCCCCCCCCTGCCAGCTGCACCCTCTTCACCCACGGCACGCGTTGCTCCCCCTACAGCCACCCTGTGGGTGCTCCTCTCACCTTGCGTCACCACCTTGCCAAAGACAGGCAGAGAGTCGAGCGTGGAGCAGTTCCAGCGCCGGTTCCGAACTGGTACTGGCACTCCTCGATGGCCAGCTGGGCACCGGCGCACCGAGTCCATCACCTCCAGGTTCCGCTTGCACAGCTGCACCTGCCTCTGGATCAGCCCCTTGAGCTTCTCGCACGTCTCCTCCTCTGAGATGCTCCCCACCGGCGACAGCTTGGCCAGGTAGCTGGGGAGAGGAGGGCCGGGTGGAGTGCAGGGCCTGGAGGAGCCCCCAGCCCAGCCCCGGGCTCTGGGAACCGGCCCCTCTCTCATCTCTGCACTGGGAGGGAGCTGCAGGGAGCCCTCCCTGCTCGGGGCAGCCTCATGCCAGCAGCGTCTGTGAGCTGATGTGACCCCAGTCTAGCCCATGCCTGTGTATGGAGGTGCTTGAGGCCGACAGGGCACTACAGGCCTCCTACCCTGCCAGCCAGCCCTGTGACCCGAGCCCCTCCCAGCTGCAAGGGGCAGGATGCTTGCTGTCAGCCATGCCAGTGTCTGCGCCCCGGCACTGGGTGGGGCCTGGGAGTGGCCAGCACACGGCTGGGGAGGGGGTGAGTCGCGTTCCAACACAAGTGGGTCATGCTCGCTCCTTTCCAGTGTGAAGCCAGGGTCACAGGCTGGCTCTTTCCCCTGGGTCTCAACAGTCACAGTCTGGTGCAGCTCTCAGACCTGCCACCTGTGGGTGGAGGGATTCGGCGTGTCTGTCAGTGGAGGCCACGCCCACGGTGTCCGTGGCTGGCCTGTTGCAGCCACCCCGGAATCTGGGAGAGGAGAATGTGCTCAGTTGGAGTCCAAATGAAGGCGTGGTGTGATGAGGCCACGGTGAGCCAGAGCCCCCAACCCGGCCCAACACTGCACAGGAGCGAGGGAGTGGGCAGCAAGACCCCACGTGGGGGCATGGCAGGAAGAGGAGTGGAAAAGGCGGTTTGAGCTCAGCACCTTGTGTCAGGGCTGTTTCAGGGCAACACTGGCTCTGGGGTGCGGCTGAGCAGAGCACAGTGTGCGTGGCCTCCGGCTCCTGCTGTGGCTCTCGCTCTCTGCCCGTCTCTGCTCCCCCAGAGCAGGACTCAGGGCACCTGGAAGGGGCCTCTGTGACCACCTAATGGGGGGGGCACCAGATGCAGAGCTCTGGAGCAGCCTTGCCTTTGGTGGGTGATTCTAATCTCCCAGGGGTACTGGGATTTCCAGGGCTGGGAGGAGACACGGGTTTACCGGGGGCAGCTTTCTGTGTATTTGCCGGAAGGTAGATTTCCAGAGGCACTGAGAGATTATTGTTTTTCTGAAAAGGATGTGGCAGGCCAGGTAAGTTTAGGGGAGTCACTGCTCAGGGCAGCTTTCTGGCTTCTTGGGGCGGGGTAGCGGGGGCTTGTAGGGCCACAGACTAGGAATGTGCCCCGAGGGGATTGTTCCAGATCTCACTTCATAGGTGAGCATGAAAACTTAGGTCTCCCAGGAGGAAACAGCCTGCGGGGCTCTGGACAGAGAGGGATGTCCTATTCAGCCGTCTCCTGGGGATGACCAGCAAGCTGTGTGTGTGTAGATTTCTGGGGTATGTGTGTGAGTCTAGGTTGGGGTATATGCAGGGTTTGGGGGTTGTGTGTGTGAGTCTAGGTTGGGGTATGTTTGGGGTTTGGGTATGTGTGAGTCTAGGGTTGGGGTGTGTGCGGGGTTTGGGTGTGTGTATAGTTTAGGTTAGGGTGTGGGGTTTGGGTGTGTGTATGAGTCTAGGTTGGGGGTGTGTGGGGGTTTAGGGTGTGTGTGTGAGTCTAGGTTGGGGGTGTGTGCTTGGGGGTGTGTGTGTCTAGGTTGGGGTGTGTGCGGGGTTTGGGGGTTGTGTGTGAGTCTAGGTTGGGGTGCCTGCGGGGTTTGGGTGTGTGTGTGAGTCTAGGTTGGGGTGCCTGTGGGGTTTGGGGGGGTGTGTGAGTCTAGGTTGGGGTGCTTGCGGGGTTTGGGGGGTGTGTGTGTCTAGGTTGGGGTGTAATACGGGTTTGTTTTTTTTTTTTTTGCTTTTTGGGTCACACCCGGCAATGCTCAGGGGCTACTCCTGGCTCTGCACTCAGGAATTACTCCTGGCGGTGCTCGGGGGACCATATGGGATGCCGGGGATCGAACCCAGGCCGGCATGAGCCGGCCGCAAGGCAAACGCCCTACCCGCTGGGCTATCTCTCCGGCCCCTGTGTGAGGGGTTTGGGTGTATATGTGAATCTAGGTTGGGGTGCTTGGGGGGTTTGGGGGTGTGTGTGAGTCTAGGTTGGGGTGTGTGCGGGGTTTGGGTGTGTGTGAGTCTAGGTTGGGGTGCCCTTGGGGTTTGGGGGTGTGTGTGAGTCTAGGTTGGGGTGTGTGCAGGGTTTGGGGATTGTGTGTGTGAGTCTAGGTAGGGGTGTGTGCGGGGTTTGGGGGTGTGTGTGTGAGTCTAGGTTGGGGTGCCTGCGGGGTTTGGGTGTGTGTGTGAGTCTAGGTTGGGGTGTGTGCGGGGTTTGGGTGTGTGTGAGTCTAGGTTGGGGTGCGTGCGGGTTGGAGGAGGGAGGCTAAGGCTGACCCCAAGGGAGCTGTCCAAACGTGTTCCGAGGATTGGGGACGGTCACCTTCTCAGACTCAGTCTCCTCATCTCTATGCGGGTTGAGATCCTGGGTGAAGACGCTCATGTGGCAGCTGGAGGGGGCCTGTGAGTGAACAGTCTCCTGGGACTCCCCGTCTCCAGGACACGGGGAGGAACTAAGCATTCATAGAATGAATGAATGAAAGGTGACCAAAAGGAGAAGTACCTGGGACATTCTTCAGGTTCAAACGTGGGGATCTCATGTTGATGGTAGTAAGAACAGCTATATTTTATGGCACTTGGTTAGGACTTGCCTAAAAATTTTAATCCTCTGTGCCATCCAACAGACCCTCCTTTTACAGAGGGAAGAAACTGAGGCACAGACTGGTTAAGTACTTAGCTTTGTTTGCAAGGCCAGCTAGTCAGGTGCAGCCGCCTCCACCCCTGCTCCTGCCTGACTTCAACGCCTCCGGCGGAGACGATGTTCTTTTATGAGCCTCGGGGAGTCTCGACCCCAGCAGGTAGAAGGGCAGGGGAGGGGCTGGTCCAGCGTGGGCTGTCGGCTCCCCAGCTCAGGCAGCGGATGTGCAGTGGGGTCCCCTGGGCCAGGGTGAAGGCCCCCAAACTTGGATGCATGTTGGAATGCATTGGGTCTGAGGACAGCGCAGGTGGGCATCTGGCCAGGGCATGGTGGGCATCTGGCCTTGGAGCCTGCACCCAGGGGCAGCAGGGCAGTCTGCACTGGCCTGAGGGGGCATGTTAGGAGGCTGCTCTTGGCTAACCCTGGTGATGCTCCCTCTAAGTCCTGGAGTTCTGACCTGGGAGCCATCTCCCCTCTGGCTATGGGGCCTGGTCACAGGAAATGAGCAAGATTGGTGGGGCTGTGACCTCTGGCGCTCCACCAGACAGGCCTCAGTGATGGAGAAGGCCACTGGGACCTCTCCCCTCCATGTCAGCGTGGCGTAGGCCGGTGCCAGGCTCGTGATTTCTTTTCTTTTCTTTTTTCTTTTTCTTTTCTTTTTTTTTTTCCTTTTTAGTTTTTTGGTTCACACCCAGGATTACTCCTGGCTCTGCACTCAGAAATTACTCCTTGTGGTGCTCAGGGGACCATATGGGATGCCGGGATTGAACCCGGTTGGCCACATGCAAGGCAAATGCTCTATCCTGCTGTGCTATCAGTCCGCCCCAGACTCGTGATTTTGGGGAGCCACATCCACTTCCCAGTCTTGTTATGTTCCCAGGGTCCTTGCCACCTGTCTCCTGCAGCAAGACATGTCCAGGGAATGCAGGGAGTGTAGGGCCTGAGCCTCTCGGAGGGGAGGTGACTGAGGGTCAGCAGGAGCAGCCTGCTGGAATTGAGGGGTCCCTTAGGAGGCGGGTCTCCACCTGGCACTCTTGGCCTGCAGGGGCGCCAAGAGCCCAGCTACTGGCGGTGGGCCAGGCCCATACTGGGAAGCAGGGAGGGACAGGGTGGCCAGCCTGATGCGGGATTCTTTCCTGCCCAGATGCTAGGGATGAGCGCTTGAGAAAGTGGTGTGTGTCCTGGGATGCGGGGCACAGAGCTGACATATCCACGGCAGACCTGCCGGAGCCACTGTCCCCCTGTGCCAACCCGAGAGGCAGGTGGGCCTGTACAGGGCCTGACTGCAGAGCGGCAGGTGGGGCAGCCTGTACAAACCCTGCCCACCTGACCCTGTCTCCACCCTCCTTCCCTGCACAGGAAACAGGGCCTGTCTGCTGTGGCTTCTACAGGCTGGGTGATGACTCTGTGCCCGATGCTCTTTTCCCCTGGACTCAGCTTTACAGTAGAAGGGACTTGGGGGGTGGGGGTGGGGAGTGGCCAGTGGCCAGGCTGCCCATGGTCACCAGTACGGCGCCCAGGAAGAGGCTGCGAAACCTCTTCTGCTGAGGATCGGGCCTGCCCCCATGGCCGGCACCTGTGCCCACCGCCCAATCTTCCTGGTTGCAGCAGCCGATCCCACTCTATATACCACCAGAGGCTGTTCCACAGGTCCTGGCCTTGCCTGAGGTGGGCTGGGTGCCAGGGCAGGGGAAGTGGGTGAGCAGAGATGGGGTGGTGGCAGCGCAGGCTAGTGCCCACCTGCTCTCTTATTCTAGGACCCAGTTAGGGGCGGAGCCTCACTCTATTCATTTATTTATTCATTTATTTATCTATTTAGGCTTTTTGGGTCACACCCAGCGATGTTCAGGCTTATTCCTGGCTCTGCACTCAGGAATTACTCCTGGTAGTGCTTGGGGAACCATGTGAGATGCTGGGTACCGAACCTGGGTCAGCTGCATACAAGGCAAACGCCCTAACTGCTGTGCCATTGCTCCAGCATCCTACAGCCTCACTTTAGAGATGAGGAAACAGAGGCTTGGAGAGGGGGGGGTCAGCACCCCTCATTGCACTGGCCCCTGGCTCATCACAGCCTATGCCGGGGCAGGTATGGGGTAGAGTTTAGTAAGTGTGGCCCCAGTGATCTGGATCCATACTGGCAGCTCCCCCTGTCTTCCACTCAAAGACAGGAGGTGTGGGATGGGGCGGAAATGGGTGTGCTGAGACCCCTCAGGGGACCTTAGGAGCCCTTTCCTGTACCTTAAGGTGGCTCAACCTTTCCCCCAGTGACACAGAAGCCACATGCTGACCCAGGCGCCCGGCAGGCTCCAATGTGGATGCACAGACCTTTCCGGGGAGCGAGGATGGCCTGCGCCTGGCCCCTGGGCGTTGCTGCTTTCTCCCCATTTTGCTTCCTCCAGCCACTACTGAGTTGGGCTCGCACATCCCCACCTGCACCCCCAGCCGCAGGGTCTCGGGTCACAGCCATGCCATCCATCAGGCTACCCCACCAGCCCAGGCCACCCCTGCTCCACTGCCTGTCAGAAAGGTCTCCCCAGGGGGCCCAGGGGTCCTCCCAGGAGCCCCCTCACATGCCCCTTGCTGCACCCGGCCTGTGTCTGCAGCTCGCTAGCTGGGCCTGGGCCCTGCCAGGAGATCAGATCCTCTCAGCCACCTGCTGTTTTCATTAGAAACTAAAATTAGCTGGGCTGGTCCCAAGCTTTTCCAGGTTTGCTCCGCTTTAAAAAAAAAAACACAAAGCCAACAACCCTCCTACGATATATATATATATATATAAAGCATGCATTATACAGGTTCCTAGAGGGAAGTCCTCACCTCCCCCTACTCCCACTGGCCATCTGTGTCGCTCAGGAGGAGGAGAGGGGATGGAAAGTAGCCAGACTGCTGTGGAGGCCTGAGAGATCAGTGTCGTGGGTCCTGGCCATGCCGCAGGCCTCCGGCCCCCTCCTGCGGCCTCCCCTGCTGGCTGGGCCACATTTAGAGCTTCCTCAGGGGTGTCAGGCTGAGACACCAGGAGGAGGGGGCCAAATGGGAAGGAGGAGGAGCCGGAAGAAAAGACGATGGCTGCAGAATGGGGAGCCGCCGGCCGCCCAGCCAGGCTGTGCTCTTGGGCAGTGGGTGAGGCCACCTGCTCTGCACCCCACACTGTCTTCCTACCTTGGAAGGGTCAGGAGCCTTGGCCCTAGGGTCCTGCTGTTGTCCCCTGTCTCAGGACCCTGGGCCCGCAGTGTGGCCGGCAGGGCGGGGTATATGCTCCCCGTGACAAATCAGCAGGTCCCTGAGCTCAGTGTACCCATCTGTAGAATGGGCAGAATGACAGGTCAGACCTCTCGGGCTGCCACGAAACCATGTTCACTCAGCAGGTGGCCCTGGTGGGATCACCCTGCCGAGGTGGGTGCCCTCCCCTGGCCCCCAACCCTCTTAAAGCCTGGTCGCTGGCCTAGAGCTGGACCCCTGACCTGTTCTGCTCACTGCGTTCTTTTGCTGAATTCCATCAGCCTCTTCCCAGTTTCTCAAACCACTCGAAGGGGACACGCACCCTCTGAGGAATAAGGACCACTTCAACAGAGCCCTGGACGGCCAGACTGAGCAGTCTCTGCCACGAGCTGCGGTCAGTGATGGTGTGAGCTGGAGGTTCTGACACATCCAGGGATCCTCTGAGGGGCAGGAATGATGTGCTGGAGTGGGGAGGATGGGGTCAGGAGGCCCTACTGGGGACACTGTGTTGAGGAAGACAGGGCTAGTGAGAGCCCAGCACAGGCTCAGGCGTGTCCTGGGCACTCAGAAGATGTCTGTGGGTCTAGGTGCCTGGCCAGGGAGCCCTGATACTCTAACTTGGGTTATTTGCATAAGGAACCCATGGATGAAGATAGTCTATGCAACCGTTTGAGGGTGAAATACGGGGGCTGGAACCCGGGTCCCATGCATGCAAGGCAGGTGCTTCACTGCCTAGTCAAGTCTTGCAGGCTGGTCCCTCCATCTGACCTCTAAGGAAACTCTGCTTGGAGAGGCGCGAGGTCAAGGCCATGCAATGGTCACTGGGGTCATCCTGGCTCCTGACCAGGGCTCCAGCAGTGGGACTGGGGCCAAGGACTGCTTTTGAGAGTGTGGGTGCTGGGGAGGGAGACTCAGTCCTTGGGAGGCCACCTGCTCCGTGTTGGGGTGCATGGGGGAGTTGCTGCTACCAAGGTCTGAACTCCCTGAGGGGCCACCATGGGGAGGTGCCAGTCTCAGAGAGATAATCAGAGGGGCGTGTGTGTGTGTGTGTGTGTGTGTGTGTGTGTGTGTGTGTGTGTGTGTGTGTGTGTGTTAGTGCCGGGCAGGTGCTTTCCCCTTACTTGTGGGGTTGGTGACCTGCTGTGGAGCCCCGGCTCCCACTTTTTCTTTTCAACTTTTTTTTTTCTTTTTTGGGTCACACCCGGCGACGCTCAGGGGTTACTCCCTGGCTCTGCACTCAGGAATCACTCCCTGGCGGTGCTCGGGGACCATATGGGATGCCGGGATTGAACCCGGCCGGCACAGGCTGGCCGCATGCAAGGCAAACGCCCTACCCGCTGGGCTATCGCTCTGGCCCTTCTTTTCAACTTTTATTATCCCACCGTGTGATATACAATTAAAAAGATGTTCATAATTAGGTTTCAGTCAGACATTGTTCCAGCACCCATCCCTCCATCAGTGCCTTATTCCCACCACCAATGTCCCCAAATTCCCTCCGCCCTCCCCTAGCCTTCTGGCTCCCACTCTTGCACCTCTGGGTGTTATTTCCCTGCTCTGGTCTCCCTAGGACCTCCAGCAACTTGTCCTTTTCATGTGCAGAAGCCTCAGCCTTCTGTTTGCCATCTCTCAGTACGACTCCCCCAAGTCCTGCGGAGGGTCCCTCGCTGCTTGCTGGGGCCTCCACCCTCATACCCTGCTCACAACTATTCCCTGGGGAGCCGGTGGCTGTGGTGGGTCCTCCCTGGGACAACTGTGATGGTGGTGGGGACTGGCATCAGACTGGGGCCCTTCCTGACCTGGCAGAGCTTCCCTCTGGCCAGCGTCCCCCGAATCGACTTTCTTGCCCTGGCAGCCACCAAACCAGCGACTTCTCCTGCTACTCAGCGAGCAATGGGGGCAGGCTCATGTCTGGTGGCTTCAGAGGGTTCCCAGGCCTTGGTAGTTCCCTTCTAAAGGCCCATCCTGGGGAGCCCATGGCCATACCACCACCCCTAGTGTCTGGGGCTGCTGGGGAACTTGAGGGGCTCATCCCCAGAGCACAGTGTGGCTGGAGCTGGGGGCTGCGGCAGGGGTTCTGGTCAGGGGTTATGGTCAGGGGTGCTGGTCAGGGGTGCTGGCCAGAGCCTGTCTCGATCCTCTAGCGTTTCCTCCTGTTGCTTGTGGGCCTTGCCTGGGTTCCCAGCTGGAGGCTCCTCCCCGGACACAGCCTCGCTCTGACCACGCCTCCCTCCCCTTCTATTCTCCGACCAGGTCCCCTCCACCACGGGGGTCTGACTTCTTGGCAGGGGGACTTCTAAAACATAGCTTGGTTTTAAGTTTGCCAGGAGATGTGGGAGGTGGAGGGGGGCTTGGCAGGGAAAGGGGGAACTGGTGGGGTCACGGCAGGGAGCGAGCCTTATCCCGAGTTTGGCTGAATCACAGAAGATGCAGTTCAGGACTCAGAGATAAAACCTGGCAGCCCCTGTGGAAATCTGGACAGCAACCACGGGGTGCAGTGTCACCTTCCACATCTGCCAAGCACACCAGCAGCCGTGCTAGCGCGCTGCTTGGGAATGGGGTGACCCCATCTGTGGTCCTCCCCCACCTGCCCCTGGCTGGCTCGGCCTGAACCCTTCTTCCCAGAGGGAGGAACTAGAGGAGGAGGCTCGGTGCAAATGCCCAGCTTTCCAAACGCACCTACAGGGTCTGAATCGGGCGAGTTTCAACAGGTTTGGGAGCACTGTCTTGTCAGATGCTTGCTGAGTTGCTCAACTGCTAATCCCGGTTGAGGGAAGAGTTAGGACACAGCAGACAGCTGGGTCGTGACTGCTGAGTGCCTCCGGCAAAGCTGGGTCCAGGGGCCCTGTGTGGAGGGCGAGGGGAGCTGGGTGTTCAGCCTGCCTTGTGGGGTGGGGCTGCGGGGAAGCTGAGGGGCAGAACTGCAGCTCTGAGGGGGCCAGAGGTAGGGGGACTACCCCAGTTGCGGGCACCTACTTTGGCTTATGTTCCCATCACCTGTGACTCAGGGCAGCCCCTCATGCCCTGTTGAGAACTTTGAAGGACTTTGATGCCAAGTCCTCCCTTGG
The DNA here is from genome assembly GCA_021461705.1 of Cryptotis parvus. NCBI lineage: Eukaryota > Metazoa > Chordata > Mammalia > Eulipotyphla > Soricidae > Cryptotis > Cryptotis parvus. The sequence goes on along the minus strand of JAJIBD010004810.1, from coordinate 114,128 downwards.
ATGCACCTGGGATGCCAACGACTGCTGCAGCGGCCAGGTGCTACCCGGCCTCGGCCAGTGTTAACCGAGCGCCTACTATATGCCAGGTCCTCTGAGGGGAGGAGTGTTTATGTCTTGAGGCTACACTACAGTCATTGATCAGGAAACAGTTCTAGAGGCAGCTGCTAAAACCAGGCAGAGGAGGACAGACAGGACCAGTCAGGCTCCAGGGCTATCTGGGAGCCTGGCTTTGTACCTATGGAGTGAGACGTTCGAGAACCTTCTAATGACTCTAATGTGGTAAAGGGCATGAAATTTTTTGTTTGTTTTTTGGGTCATACCTGGCAATGCTCAGGGGTTACTCCTGGCTCTGCACTCAGGAATTACTCCTGGCAGTGCTCAGGGGACCATATGGGATGCCGGGATCGAACCTGGGCGGCACAGGCCGACCGCGTGCAAGGCAAACACCCTACCCGCTGGGCTATCGCTCCGCCCGAAAAATCTCTTACAAACCAGTGATTCTCATGCGAGTGGAGTGGTTAGCCACCTGCCTGCCCCGAGGGGAATATCTGGAGGAATTTTTAGTGGACTCCAGGCTTCTCTTGGCACCGGTGGGACCATCTCAGATGTGGCTCTGTATCCCACAATGCCCATGGTGAATCCTAGCTCTCAGGTAAGTGAACTGTAGAGGGTCGTGGACTTGTTGCGACTGGAATTCAGTGCCCCGAGCTGGGGAGGGGGAGGCTTTACTCTAGGAAGGGAGGGAGGGGTCTTTGATCTGGAGTCTGAGGTCTGGGGACTCTGCCTGGGGAGACAGGCCCCACATTTACCTGTGTGGGTTGGTCATTGCCTCTTCAGCCTGGTGCCTACCTTCTGTGGAGGGGCTGCCATGGGGATACGCCCTGCCCGCCACCTGACTGGGTGGGCCGGCACTGGGGTGCTTGGCTGAGACACACAGGGTGGGGAGTGGTTACAACTGCTGAGGAGCGTGAGGCTTGCTGTGGGCTCACCGAGAGGTGTCCAGCATCCGTTGCTCTTCGGGCTCTCAGGAGAAGTGAGGCATGGGGGATCTGCCAGTGTGCTCTGGGGAGATGACAGGACTGGGGTGGCAGCTATTCCCCTGAGCCCCGCAGGCTGCTGCGCTGTGGTGCCTCTCACAGATGAAACTGATGTCCCTGTCCAGGTGACTCGGAAGGGTGATGTGATGCACAGTGACAGCGTAGCAGGACGGGGCTTCCCTGCCCCACCTCCAACGTGGCCTTCCGCTGGGGCCCAGCTTCGAACTCCACTTCCCTTCTCCACACTAATGAGATTGAAGCTTCTTTCTCCTCACTCTTCTGAGGATGGCAGCCAGGGTGTGGGGAGAGACTCATGGGGGCCACCCAGCATGTGGCACAGAGCGAGGGTTGGAGTTGGGCTGCAGGCTTGGGTGGGGACACAGGGGCCTTTCTGAGCTGTGTCTGTCAGAGGTCAGGCTCTGTGCTGCACCGATGGCCTGTTTCCCCTCCATCCCTCCCTCCCTCCCTTGTAGGGGAGTTGCCACAAGCTGTCAGCTCACTCCGGTGCCAGACTCAAGTCTAATCAACAGCTCCTGGCTTCTCTGGGCTTGCCCAGGCCAAGGGCTGCAGTGCCCTCCCAGCGCTGGCTCTGTTCTGCCCAACAGCTGCACACCACAGGACACCTGGCCTCCCCCACCAGGCCACCTGCCCTAGAGATAATAGGCCAGTCAGCCGGCTGGAGGGAGCCTGGATAGCCGGCCTGGGCTGGAGGGAGCATGGATGGTCACACCTTGTTTCTCTCTGAGGGCTGCCAGCCATCCTCTGGGGTGGGGCTCCAGCATCAACTGACTTGGGAAGGACAGTTCCGGCCACCAGGCCTGGTGGGACACCTGCCTGCCCTAGGTCTTTCCTCCCAGAGGTGGCCTCTGGGGTTCAACACTTGCCATTGACTAACTAGGGGACTAGGGTCACAGCCTCTGTGATGGCCCATCTTCCCATCTGTCAGGATGTAGGTAACACCAGGAAGCTGTTATCATCATTCTTATGATTGTGATCCTACAAGCACATCCGCTGGCCCCAGCTCACACAATCTCCTCGGGCATCTGCAGCATGGACTGTCCTACCCCGGTGAGGCGAAGCCTCTCTCTCATCTTCCTCTCTGGACCCCACGTTCCTGTTCCCAAGAAGTCAGATGGTGTCATCTCTTTACCCCATAACCAGCCTGGTCCTCCCGGTGCCAACCTAGCCCTCCATCAGAGCCTCTCTGGCTGGGAGGGGGCTGGCTACCCCTTTGTGCCTCCTGCCTGGAGCTGAGCAGAGACCCTTGGCTGGAAGCCTGGGGTAGAGCAGGAACGAACCGGTCACCCAGCGCCCTGCTCTGTAGCAACCTGAACCATCCCCATCACTCGAGAACAGGTTTGCCCACCTCCCTCTCCCCATCCCTGCAGTGGCGCCCCAGACCCGAGCTGCGGAATTCCCCATGGTGTGATTGACCTAGAGCCTGGGGGTGGGGGTGGTGTCTGCTCCCTGGCTAGGATTGCTGAGGGGGTGGGGATGCGGTGGATGGGCTCCACAGGCTTCATTCTGGGGCTGCCTCAGGCCAGGGGTGAACTGACAGTGCCTGGGAGCCCTGGGTCCCTGCTCAGATCTGCTTTTGGGTGGGTGGCGCAGCCTGGTGGGGCCTTGGTTCGCAGAGCCGGGGCAGGGCTCCCCACAGCAGATGCTGCTCCCTCCCCACCACCCGCCACCAGGCCACTTCTTTCCCTGCCTGTGCAACCACCAGCTCACACCCACTTCCTGCTCTTCCTGATACACTCATTTTGGAGACACCCCCCCACCCCCGCTCTGAACTTAGGCTCCTGAGTTGGGGGCCAGGAACCCCGGATTCCTCCAGTCCCCCATCAGTCGCCTCTTTTTAGCTCAGGAGCCCAGACCACACTCAAGGGGGAGGTGACCTAGAGGGGGGCAATGTGGGAGGAGGTGCTGTGCCCCATCTCCGAACCTTTTTGCCACCGCCACCGAAGTGTTAATCAAATAAAGGCTCCAAGAAAAACAAAAGCTCTGCAGCCACTTCAGGCTGCCTTGGAGTTCCTCGCCTGGCGGCCCTGAGGAACAGCTGGTGGGGGAGTCCACATCACCTCCATGCCCCCTCACCCCTAGGTGGCTCTGACCCCGACCGACACCCCCTTTCCAGCCTGCAGGGCCCCGGTCAGCCACAATGACATCATAGCAATAGCAATTGGGCATTCGGGGCAAATTCATGGGCATTCGGGGCATATTTGTTCTTTGGTCTTGATGCACAGAGAATTTTTTTTCCTCACCCACGGTCTCCATGGAAACCCCAGCGACACTCTTGGCCATCCCCCTTCCCACCCTCATGGTTTTCCGATCAATATTGGCGCTTGGCTCCCACTGGCTGCCCACAGCGGATGGGGGCAGAACTCTGGGCAGTCGGAATGGAGCCGCGATTTAGCCTGGGCACTGGTCATGGGCAGGGGGTATCCAGAGTCCTCTTGCTCCCCTGTTCACTTAGAACCCACTGTCCCTTTAGGGCTCACCTCTGTCAGCAAATCTGGTCCCTCCCAAGGGAGTCCTCTGAGGCAGCCAGTCAGGGAGGTAAAGACAGAGGGTCCCTAGCGGTCGCCAATCTCCCTCCCCCCACGGAGAGGAAGGCTGGTGTCCTGCAAGGCTGGACGGAGTTTTCTCCTGCCCCAGAGAGAACCGCGGAGACCGGCGCGATCCGCGGACTCTCGGAGGCCAGCGCCCCACTTTCTTCGCTTCTTAGATCCCTGGGCTCCCGCCCCCAAGCAGAAACAGGTCCCTGCACGCCTGCAACTCAGTCCGCAGCTCGGCGCCCGGAGCTCGCGACGGCTCTGGGACTTGTCGGGATCAATCTGCTGTTATGTCCCGGAGCGCCCTTCCCGGTACTGGGCTCCCTCCAGGACCTGTCAGCCGGACTGCGCTGCGCCCCGCGCTCGCACCCCTTGCGCTCGGGCGCCCCAGGCGCCGATGCGTGCGGACGCCGCCGTCACCCCTGCAGCCTCCCGGCTGGAAGCAGGACCGGGACTGGAGGGGTGGCGGGAGGGAGGCCCCAGCAGGCAGAGAGGGCGGCAGCAGAGAGCGAGCGAGTCTCCCGCCCCGCGGCCGAGACACCTGCCGGGCGCCCCCGCGCCCGCTGCCCCGCGCCGCCTGGCACCAACCCGCTGCCCCTGCAGGTCTACCCCCGCCCAACCGTGCCTGGTCCCCTGCCCGGCCCCGCCGGTTCCGGCCCAACTTACAGCCAGTTGCTTGCGGCGGCCGAGAAGACGGCGAAGACCAGGAGGCGCAGAGAACGCAGGCACGAGCGGGGACTCATGGTGCGGCCGCGGGCGCCCGGCCCGGGCAGCGGCTCCGGCCGCAGGGGGCCTCCCGTCCGGGCCGCAGGTGGGTGCCCGGCGGGTGGACCGTGGCGCGGCGCCGGGCGCGGGCCGGGGCGCGCGCGGGGCTCTGCCTCCGTGCCTGCCGGCAGCCCTGCCCGCTGCTGCGCCCGCTGCCCGGCGCGGACTAGACTGTCAGCGCCGCCCCAGAGCCTGCGAGCGGCGGCGGAGGCGGGCGGCCGGCCGGGGGGGCGGGCCGGGGGCGGGCCGAGGATGGGGTTACCTGGGCGGGCCCAGCGGCCCGGGACACCCCCGGGGCGGGCCGGAGCGGCAGCCTCGGCGGCCTCCCTTTCCCGTGGGACCCGGCTTCTCCGGGGGCCTCCCCGGCCGGGCGCCCAGAAAGACTTGGGGGCCCGAGTCCGCTCCAGGCGCGCTTGGCAACGCGCCGCCTCTCTCTGCCAGACCAGAGGCGCGGCGACCCAGCTGCCCGGTCCTCGCCCGGGCCTTGGGGACAGGCGGGCACAGCTCCCCCAGCCCGTCGCGTAGGGCACTGCAGTGCCGCCCGCCCCGCCTACCCCTGCCTCACCCCTCCGGCGCCTCGGAGCCCGACACTGGCCGGACAGTGGCTGCCCGGACCGGGCGCTCCTGCCAGCCGAGCGCACCTAGCCCCGTGCGCGCGGGGCGGCTGGCGCTGAGCACGGGCGCTCCCCGGGTAGCGTGGCCGCCTCCCCATAGGGCCGCTCCCAGCCTCCTGGCACGCTTGTCCCTCCGGCCCAGCCCCCTCGCTGGCGCTCACCTCCCTCCAGTCTTCCGGGAGCTGGACGGGGCCTCCCCAGCTTCGGGCAGCTTGGGACAGTGACCCGAGACTTGGGGAACCCGAAACCTTGCTGCTGGAGAGCCACGAAATTTGGACGCGCCCTGAGCAGCAGAAGCTTAACCAAGCCTTTTACCTCTCTGGGTGTCCTTTTCTCGTCGGAGAAGTGAACGTTGGACCGGGAGGGCTTTGAGTGTGGAAAGAACCTCGGAAAAGTCTTACCGGGCACGCGGGCTCAGTCTATTTTGCATTTTTTGTGTCCAGGGTGCTAGTTTTATAGCTGTCCCGCGCATGGCCCAGCGGGGGTGACTGCCATGTGTGAAGAATGAAGTGGAGCTCCCCAGCCCCAGCCAGCGCCTCTCTCTCTCGCCTCCTCATCTCGGGGGGCTCGCTCATCTTCCCAGGCTATGATCACCGGGAAGTTTGCTCCCTTACAGCCTCACACCCTCTAGGGTCTCTGAGCAGTCTCTCTCCTCTGCCTGCCTCAGCCTGTGTCCCACAGGTAGTGAGAGGGCAGGGATGGCTTGTCTGAAAGGGGGGAACTAAGACCCAGAGAGGGCTTGGGGCTGGAGCTATAAGCAGGCTCCCGTCCAGGAGCCTGGGGTTTGGTCCCACCTGGACCGTTCTGTCTGCACCTGGGACTGCTCTCACTCCCCTGAGGTGCCTCCTGCCCAGCATGGAGGTGGGACTTGATAAACAGTTGGTACTGAGAGTGGGTAGAGGTGGCAGGGACTTGTGGAGTTGAGCAAGAGTACAGATGGAGGCTCACGCACCATATGCCTAAATATTTGCAAGTTATAAATCAAGCTAACAAAATGTGAAATAAAATACGTTCCATTCTGCTACCTTGACAAGTGCACTTTCATAACAAGCCGGAAGGCCAGCTTTGGGTGCAGACTTCTCAGTGTCCCTGTGTGGAAGCAGCGACAAGGCACAGGCTGCTCTCCTGTCCCAATCTGCCCTGCATGGGGCCTCACCCACGCCTGGGAACGTCTCAGCCCCCACATGAATAAGTCTAAGCCCACACTCGGGAATGTCAGCACACACAGCGCCAGCCATGCTGTTCCTCCTCCCAGAGCTGTTCTGGCTGGCCACCCCTCCTCCCTGTCTTTGGGGATGGGGGATGGAGCTGCACAAGAGCCCCCTTCCTGCTTGGGATGTGACTTGGGACCCTCTGGACAGGGATTCCACAGTTTGGGGAACCCAGCATGTGAGCTAGAGATGGAGTGCAGGCCTCATGTGGTTATACCCACCCCCTCATCTCCTCTGCCCTGTGATGTGAGCTTGGCTGGAGGAGAGAGTGCAGGCTCAGTGGGGGGGCGTCCTGACACAGTGACACTGAGGTATTGAACTATTTTGAACCAACACAGTCACTTCCTGTAGTCTCAGCGTGGTCAGAAGAAATCAACAACAATAACAACAGCAGCAGCAGCCCAGTGGCACTGACCACTGGGGCCATACAATTTTCTTTCAAACTAGGACATGTTTGAGAGTGATTGGGGTTCTAACTGGAGGATTGTTGGGATATTGGGAGAGAGCAAGACCACTCCAGGGAAACTGGGAGGCCTTGTCCTTCAGAAAAAAAAAACTATATATAGGCTTAAGGGCCACACCCAGTGGTGCTCAGAGTTCACTCCTGGGTCTATGCTTAAGGGTCACTCCTGGTGGGACTTGGGAACCATATGGAACCTTGGAGAGGGCTTGACCCAGAGTTACCTTTCCAACCCCCATGAAGCCCTGACTCTCCAGCACTCAGGGGTTTGGGCTTGTGTCTGTTCTGGGGCACATGCTTCAGCCTTGGGGGAGCTGTGGCGCCTTCAGTGCCTGTACCTGCTAGGTGGGAGGATCACCTGATCACCTTCTCCTGGGGCCCCTGGGAGACGCCAAGGAAGCTGCTGAGCTGAGAGCTGGGAGGGAAGAGGCCCAAGGCCAGTCAGGCCCGCCCTTCAGATGATAAGGGAGAGGAGGCGGCTTGCAGTCTGAGTCAGCGGAAAGTCTGCATGTGAAAGTCTTTGAGGAAATGCTCTTCCAACTTTCAAGACAACTCGATGGTGAAGATAGAAGAACGCCTTGATTTGAAAGTTCAGTCGTCAACAACTCTTCAGTACATGACCACACATCCTCCTGCTAGCTGGAGTGTCCCTGGTGCTCCAGGCACTGGCACTATTCCAGATGTTTACTTTGATTGACTTATTGAATCTTGATCACACATCTGGTCTTATCCCTACCCAGGTGCTGCTTTCATCTGCTTTAAGATACAGGAAAAACAGATATAGATGCTCTGCTTGTTCTTTTCATTTTACAGATAGAGAACCAAGGCAAGATAGGGTGAAATGGACCGACTGTGATCACTGTCTCCAAGGGGGAGCACAGGTGGCAGCACCCACAACACTGTCCAATAGGCAAGAGTCCTCACATGAGGATTATTGGCTAGACCAGCGGAAGGGCCTGGGTTTTCAAAAGGCTCCTTCTGAACACTACTGTCTATCCTTAAAGCTTGTGGTGGGCACTGTGCTCAGTGTACCAAGTTCCCCACACATACGGGACAGCTAAATGCATCCATACTGCTTTGATTTTCTTGGTTGAACGAAATAATTCCTGCACTTTGGGGGCTCAGGCTTGGGATCTAGAACATCTGTTAGCCTACACATGCATTGATTATGGAGACTAAAAGTTAGAGGTTTCCTTTTCCTGTGTGTGGTTTGTATCATCTTGGGGTTGGCCACTCAGATGTGTCCTCTGATGCTGTCTACACTGAAGACCTCCTTGGCCAGGTTCAGGGACATTCAACTAGTCTGTCTCATCACGCATGTTTGTTTGGTGTGATTTGGGCAGCTACCTTCCCCACTCTGAGGTTGGTGTTTGCTCCCTGCAGGGCTTTCTAGGAGAGAGATACAGCGTGAAGTGGGGTTTCAGGTTCTTAGGAAGACCTAGGTTTGCTCTAGCCCTGCAGATCTCTTTGCTTTTGAGCCTGTTTATGCACCCTTGTTAGGAAGATGGTAAGGGATATTCTTATCCCGTTACCAGTGGGTTAATGTGTGTACGCCTCTGAGTGTTCAGCGAGTACCTGCTCTTTCCTTAACTCTATGTTTTTTTTTTTTTTTTTGCTTTTGGGTCCACCCAGCGATGCTCAGGGGCTACTCCTGGCTCTGCACTCAGGAATTACTCCGGCGGTGCTCGGGGGGACCATATGGGATGCCGGGGGATCGAACCGGGCCGCACAGGCCGGCCGCGTGCAAAGCGCCCTACCCCGGCTGGGCTCCCCGGCCCCCAACTCTATGTTTTTAACCAGAAGTCACAGCTAGTGGTCTGCAGGGCTATATTTTGAGCTAAATGCTCCACTTACCCGGCATTTAAAAATATATGATTTTGGAGGACTGACTATATAGTATACAAGTTAGGGTACGTACCTTGCTTGGCTTGGTCCCTGGCACCACTTCCCACCCTCGGCATGGTGAGGTATAGCCTTGGAGGCTTCTGAGAGACCACTGTGGTGCCGGTGACTCCTGAACACAGCTAGGAAGGCCCTTGTGGACCCGCCACTGCTGAGCTTTTGCACAGTTGCACTGATCTGCCACTTCTGTTGACTGAGAATCTCAGGAGTGGCTCCTGGGCCCTGAGGCTTCAGGTGGTCCCTCACCCCTATGAATTGGCTCACAACATTCTAAGATTGGGAGATTTCACATTAGAAACAAAATCTCAGACTTCTCTTGAAATATAGGGCAATCTGGCAATAGAAAATCCACATTCTAAGACAATGAAGGGTGACTTCTGTACATCTTTAAAGCTCACTCATGGCCTCGTATCCCCATCAGAGGCCCCTGAAAAAGAAGGAAATGAGAATGTTCTAAGTAGTAGGGACTGTGTCCTGAGCTATTAGTTACATTTGTACCTAATTCCCACCTTATGTTCTGAATACCTTTATGTCACTGATAAGAAAATAGACATCAGAGCTGCCCTAAGTTGCTTGAGATGACTGCAGAAGCTCAGTGGGACTTGCAACCAGGGCCCGCGCTTCTCTTCCACATCAGCTCAGCACAGCTCTAGCTCTATGGAGAAGGTTTTTGTCTGTTTTATGGATGAATTGATAGGAGGACTTACACATATGATACCAAAGTCTGTCATTTCTTTAACTTTTGTTTGTTTGTTTTCAGGCTTGGCTACTCTTGGCTCTGTGCTCATAGATCATTCCTGTTGGGGCTCAGGAGACCATATGTGGTGCCTGGCACCAATCCGGGTCAGCTGCCTACAAGGGAAGCACCCTACTTGCTCTACTATCACTTTAGCTCCCTTGTTACCATCCTTTGGATCAGAATTAGGGTAATTAGGAATTAGGGTAAGGGCTCAGGCATTGGGGTGCCCACCTATACTTCTTGGAATCACACTCCTCTGCATATATGACTATAGTTAAAACTTTTGTAATAAAATTGTTAGAATAGGGCTGGAGTGATAGTACAACTAGGTTGTGTGTTTGCCTCGCATGTGGTTGACCGAGATTTGATCCCTGGCATCCCAGGAGTGATTCCAGAGTATAGAGCCAGGAATAATCCTGAGTATCATTGCATGTGACCCAAAATACAGACAAAAAAGTTAGCATATAAAAAACTGAAGAAATTAATAATATAATGAACCCCATACAAACATCATGTAAGTTTGGCACTTATTAATATTTTGTTCCATTTGCTTCATTGACCTCCCCCTCCCCTCTCTCTCTCTCCCTCTCCTCTCTCTCTCTCTCTCTCTCTCTCTCCCCTCTCTCTCTGACTTTCGGACCACACCTAGCTATCCTCAGGAGTAACTCCTAGCTCTGCACTCACGAATTACTCCTGGTGGTGCTTGGGGGACCATATAAGATGTTGAGGATCAAACCTGGGGCAGAACATATGCAAGGCAAGCGAATTACCTCCTGTACTATCTCTCCAGCTCTACTTCTCTTTTTTTTACTAACTTATCTCAAAACACATTCTAGTTACCTTGCCATATAATCTATACATACTTCAGTAAAATCAGCCCTGTGCTAAAGCTTATGTTCCCGGTGTTCATCTTCTCAACTCTGACTTCATGAGATGTTACACTGTCAGCTTGAAGTCAGCCAGGATCAGGGTATTCACACCCTGTAATCAGCAGCCAGGATCCTCCATCCCCCTGCCACAGAGAGCTGATTGATTCGTATTCAGCAGTCACCTGTCTAAAATCCAGAGCTTCTTCTTACATAACCACCATGCTGGTTTCATTATCTGACCAAATGAAATTAACGCTAATACCCTAATCAAATTCCCCATTAATTTTAAAGCATGTTCACAGATGGTTTGTTTAATCATGACTCAAAAAAGGTCCACCTTTGAACATTTAGTGTTTTGTTTTAATTTTTCCTATTTTTTTTAACTTTTTACTTTTTGGGGGACACACCCAGTGGTGCTCAGTGATCACTCCTGGCTCTGCACTCAGAAATTACTTCTGGCGTGCTTGGGGGATGATATGGAGTGCTGGGAATCAAACCCAGGGTGGGCATGTGCAAAGCAAATGCCCTGCCTCGTGTACTGTTGCCTCTGCCCACCTGCACTATCACTCTGGCCTACCTGTCTTAATTTTTCTTGATCTAACTAGTTCCATACTCCCCCACCCCATGACTTTGTGCTCAGAACTTACTCCTGGCTCTGTGCCCAGGGATCACACCTCGTGGGACTTGGGGGGCCATATGGAAATAAAACCTGGGGGGCCTTATGCAAGGAAGGCACCTGCCCTCTGTATTATTGCTTGACCTCAGACCGTGACTTCTTTTCTGTAACTAATAAAGACATTAGGTGGATCATCTTAGAAGGGCTTCTTCCTCCGGGGTTTTGCCTTTTTTGTGTGTCATACCTGGTGGTAAACAGGGGTTTTTCCTGGCTCTACACTCAGGAATTACTCCGAGTGGTTCTTGGGGGACCACATGGGATGCCGGGGACCAAACCCAGTCAGTCTCATACATGGCAAGCACCTTGCCCACTGTACTAAGGCTTGAGCCCCTTTCCTGGGGTTTTTCAATGTCAGTGAATGTGTTCTTTGGTCCCTATATTTCCATCTTTAAAGCCGGATTATAGAACTCCACCCAGCAGACCAGCCTATCACAGCCCAGCTCGCTCATCAATAAATGCTGGATTTTGAGATGACTACAAGAGTATGCTACCCTGCAGGCAGAGCCTGGCAAGCTACTCGTGTCATATTTGATATGCCAGATACCAGTAACAATTATAGACCTCATTCCCATGACCTGATGGAATGGTTTGAGGCTCTTTATGTTCCTGGAGCAAGCAGGTTCCCTTGGGCTCTACTTGCATGAGACAGGTCATATGGAGATGGTACTGGTGCCCACTCAAATCGAAGATGAACGGGAAGACAGTGATACAGTGATACAGTGATAAAGCCGGAATAGATTGAGCTCAATTTTTGTTGCTATTTTGGGTGGGGTTGGAGCAGGAGGTTGAATAAGATGGTGTTGGGCTGTACAGTTAATCTTCAATTTAATCTTTAATGCTGTTAGACTGACTTTTTCAAAGAATAAAGTATGAAATTATTGAAATAATTTTTTCATCTTACTGTTTTTTTTTTCTATCCAAGTGTACCATGAGAACATTTCATTGAGAAACTCTGGTGTGCAGGGAAGGGTCGCAGACTCGGGCAAAGTGGGGCCCTCTTGGGGCCTTGCCAGTCTGGGCTGGTCTTTCTACATTCCGGTCTTGGGGATGGAGAAGTGCCTTCGGGAATTCATTTCAGGATGCCTTTGCTCGGATGCTCAGAACTTCCTACCTCATATCCAGCCCAGTTTTGCCATCTGAAACTCTGGAACTAACTTTCTTTCTTTCTTTCTTTCTTTCTTTCTTTCTTTCTTTCTTTCTTTCTTTCTTTCTTTCTTTCTTTCTTTCTTTCTTTCTTTCTTTCTTTCTTTCTTTCTTTCTTTCTTTCTTTCTTTCTTCCTTCCTTCCTTCCTTCCTTTCCTTCCTTCCTTCCTTCCTTCCTTCCTTCCTTCCTTCCTTCCTTCCTTCCTTCCTTCCTTCCTTCCTTCCTTCCTTCCTTCCCTTCCTTCCTTCCTTCCTTCCTTCTTCCTTCCTTCCTTCCTTCCTTCCTTCCTTCCTTCCTTCCTTCCTTCCTTCCTTCCTTCCTTCCCTTCCTTCCTTCCTTCCTTCCCTTCCTTCCTTCCTTCCTTCCTTCCTTCTTTCTCTTCTCTCTCCTTTTTTTCCTTCATTACTTCTTTCATTTATTCTTTCATTCTTTCTTTTTTTGTTTTTGGCCATAGCTGGCAGTGCTCAGAGCTTACTACTGGCTCTGCACTCGGATCACTCCTGGTCGGCTCTGGAGACCATATGGTATGTCAGGGATCAAACTTGAATTGGCCATATGCAGGGTAAGGATACTACCCACTGTACTATCTCCTCCGACACCCCCACCCCCGCTACACACACACCCTGGAATTCCTTACGCTTTCTCTCTGAAGTCTTTCCTCATACTAGGGAGAAAAAGATCTAAAACAACCTATGAATCAAGGATCCAAAATCCTGTACTGGAGGCGGTGGCACTTTCATCCTGGAAAGGCTATTGCTGTTGTTGTTGATGCTGCTGTTCTTGTGTCCATAGTCACCACCCAGGAGAAGTTGTGTAGACCTTCACCTCCCACCAAAGCATGAGGCTCCTTGCTGACCAGAGCAGCCAGCATGCCGGAGCCCCTGTGGTCCCTGGTCAGCAGGTCTGGGATTTTTGGTTAATGTCCAGCATGCTGCGTTGACCCCTCTGAGCTCCCTCCTGTCTGCTCACCCCCTGGTAATAACTCCCAAGAGTTTTTTTTCTCTACCTTTACCCCCTTTATGCTCCTTTAAGCAGCCCATGTCCTTAAGTCAACTGTGAGTGTGTTCTTTCAAACGTTCAGAATCAGGGGAGCCATGGTGAGAACACTTCTTTTGGCTAAGCTGGAGTCTTGTAAAATATTTGAGCTACAAAGTGCTGCTGCTTCCTAAAGGAAGCAAATGAAAAAAGTGGGGGAAATGTGGCAACTCCCTGAGCTCTCTGACTGGCATCGGAAGTTTTATGGAGCCCGTGTGGATGCTGCTGAGAATAGCTTATGCCCCTGAGGCCAAGCCTAGGAAGCACAGTGCTTGCTCAGGGCGAGATGGCGCAAGGACACCCAGCTCTGCACAGGGCAGAGCCCCAAGGCAGCTCATTGGCCTGAAGGGAACTTGGTGGTTCGGAGGTAGTGCTGAGGGAGGGGGACAGAGGGAACTTGACTTTCAAGTTGCTTCACATTACCTTCCAGGGAAAAAACCCAGAAGGCTCTAGAACTAAAAGCTAGCCTTGTATGGACCACTAAAAGGAGGCAAGCACCCAAGACAGCCTTGGACATCTGTAATCCTGCAGTTTCAGATGAATGGTCTGACTTGTAAGGAAAGAAATATTCAAGGTAAGTTACAGTCCTTTAGTTGCTGGCAACGATGCGATTGACAACCAAGGACTGGCTCACGGCTGCTGACATGTTTTTGAATATTTCTTTTGGATTTGTCTTTATTAGGGTCTTTAACTTCAATGTATTGCTGGGATTTTTCAGTAGAGAATTTCTAAAAGAGACTCAAGTAGAGTGATGTTAGCTTGCATGTTTTGCTTAAATCCTAAATTTCCAACATCCCTTAAGTTAGACAAGACAGCAATAGTGGAGTCGCTCCCAGAGCTGTTTTTTCATCAAGCTCCCACCTGTCTGCCTGCTGGGAGACACACGCAAAAGATCCTGGGGTCAGCTTGCCATAGACTCTGACCCAGGCCTATTCCTCTGGAGCTCTTTTTTAGCAAATTATCGATTAGGTCTCTCTTGACCTTGGCATGTGCTTTTAGTCCTGCAGGTTGTGGGGGTGCCACTCTGCCAGCCCTTTGATGAGAAAATCCCCATAAGGACTTGGTCTAAATGATATGTCTTAGGAGACATCCTTGGGCTCCTGGTTACATATTCTTCCTTGCCCCCTGGAATTTTCCTCTCAAGTATAATCAACCTTGGTTTTTTTTTTTTTTTTAAAAAAACCAAAAATAGTTATAAAACAGTCACGTGCAAATGTCTGTGCAATATTTCTCTTTCAATGCATTCTTCTCTCCACAGCACATGGGTTGTGCCTGCTTGCTACAGTGCTCCTAGCCTCTGTGTGCCAGGCACCTGGTGCTGAGCGAGTCCATGTAGGTGCTTCTCTAAGTCTCTGTTTCTTCATATAGAAAATGGGTCAATGATGGCATTGGGATAGAATGGACAAATATTAGTTCCTTTCCTGGAGTCACTGCTCCAGGAAGACTCTGAAGGAATAAAAGGTCTTTCAGTGTTTCACTTGGATTCCACATCTCATGGGAACATGCTGGAAGCTGGAATTGCAATTCTGGGATGGTTGCTGCCAGTGTTTCTGCCATAAAGGGTGGACCAAATGGCCCTCTGAGACCTGAGTGAATTCACATTCTCCTGGAGAGGAAGCGAGCAGGACTCTGAGAGAAAAGAGAGATAGAGAGAGAGACAGAGAGACAGGGAGACAGAGAGAGAGAGAGAGAGAAAGACAGACAGACAAACAGAGCAAAGGGAGAGAGACTGAGAGAGACAGAGATAGAGAGAGACAGAGAGAGACAGAGAGAGAGAGTTGGGGGTGGGAGGCTCCATCCCACCCTGGGTGCAGTTTCTCAGCTTCTCTTGAACTTTGAGGAGTAAGATGGGATGCCAGAATAGCTGTCCCTGGACTCATCAGGGGTGACTTCTTAGGGGATTTGACATTTGAGTTCAGGCTAAAAAGGTTGGCCAAGGCCAGAGAAATGGTACATGAGTTAAGGCATCTCCCTTGTGCAAGGCAGACCTGGGTTCCCTGGCACCCTTATAGTACCAGAGCATCTCCAGGAGTGATTCCTGAGGACAGAGCCAGAAGTAAGCCTTGAGCATGGCCAGGTGTGACCCTCAAACAGGCAACAGGTGATCAGGTTAGCTGTTAAGTGAGAAGCGGGATGTGGTGTGTCAGGGACTGGAAAACTAGATGGGGTGCAGAGAGAGAGAGAGATGATGGGGTTGCTGTGATGAAACTGGGAGCAGGGGTTAGGGCAAGAGCAGGAAGAGGAAGTTGCCGGGTGCGGGATTTCTTAGGGGAGACTTCAACTTGCGTGATGCTGGATACAGCCTGAGCACTACATGTGTACTACTTGTGTGCCCTAAGTGTGTGTGTGTGTGTGTGTGTGTGTGTGTGTGTGTGTGTGTGTGTGTGTGTGTAGGCAGTTGTGGGGGTTGGTGGCCACCTGTGGCCTCCAGCCAGGCGCTGTGCACACAGATGCCCAGCCGGCATCCATCCTCACGGGTGCAGACACCCCCTGACACTGGAGTGTCAGAACCCCGCCGGGCAGGAGCAGCTGCTTCTAAATCAAGGCCAAAGGCAGCCAGGGGCCGGCTTGGGTTTGGTTGACTCTGCCCTGTGGCCGATGGGGGGGCTGGGGAGGAAGGGGGGGGGCTCTCCGTGAGGGTTTCTGGGCCAGAAAGAGCCAGGCTGGTGTGGGGGAAGTTTATTTTGGAATCGGGATGATGCAAAATTAAGTGGGGAGGAAAAAAATAGATGAGGCGGCTCTGAGGGTCTGTCTGTCTGTGGCTGGCGGGGCTGAGGGTGTCCAGCGAGAGCCTGAGTGTCATTGGGCAAATAGGGGTGGGGAGATTCTGTGCGGCTGCTATAAATACCCCTGCATGGCCACCTCCTGGGGTTTCCCGGCATCTGGGTGTGGAGATGAAGGTGTGGACACAGGCACTTCTGGCTGTGATGGAGGGTGGCCAGGGCACTGCTCATGTTCTTGTCCTGGGGGCGTGGATGGGCACTGAGGGCAGGGAAAGAGAGGTGCTTGACTCACTGGTGGCGCGTCTCCACACCTCCAGTCTTCTCATCTGTAAGAAGGGAATGAGATGCAGAAGGAGAACTCCTGGCTTGGGACTGCCACACTGTGGCAAGACAGAAGAGCAAATCTTGGAGGTGCTGTGTGCGCCCTGGGCGAGTTCTCCCACTTGCCAAGTCTTCTTCCCCTCATTGAAAACCAAGAAGAGCTCTGCGCGGGGTGGGGCTGTGGGAGCGCCCAGGGGCGGAGGGCTGAACTACTCAGAGGGTGTGTTGGGGCCACTATGGGTTTGGCTGGCTGCTCCCTCAGCCCTCCCGCAGCCTCTAAAGGGACCCCACCCCCACTGCAGCATTTAGAGATGGATGACAATGATGCCAGCCCCCTGCCGACCTGTGATGAGTCCCTTTGAGTCCTTTGTTTTCTTTGTGAGTTTTGAAATGTAATTAAACAGATTTAAAAAAACAAAGTGATTTACAATGTGGTTCCTGCACAGGGTGTCCCAGCCCCACCCCCCCACCAGAGTGCCCGATTCCCTTCAGCGTCTCTAGGACCCCTGGATTGAAGAGAAGGGGCCAGGGCCTTTGTTTTCTCTCCCCTTCCCATCTAGTCCCTGTCCCGCAGACTCCAGAACCAGTGCTCCACTCTGGGCTGCTCGCCAACACCAGGCTCTGCTCCTTCCAGGTCTGGTATTTGGAGTGCGCTGGCCCGTCTGGAGATCCGAGCAGCCATAGGCAATGTGCTAGCTGCCAGAGACCGGGCAGAGGGGCAGGCCTGAGGGAGGAGAGCCCCTCCCCTACCCCACATGCAAGAACTAAACCTCCGCTGTTGGGGATGTCAAGGATTTGCAGTTGCTTGTTCCTGTGAGTGGGTGTGTCCTAACTGAGCTTCAGGTGGAGGGGACTGAAGTCCCAGGATCTGCCAACTCATCGTTCTTCCTTCTTTCCCTTGTTTCTTTTTTTGTATACGTACCACCCAGATATCTATTCATCTCATCCATCCATTCATTCATCCATCCACCAGCCATTCAGTCATTTATCTAATCACCCACTCAATAATCCATCATCCATCTGCTCGCCTATCTAACCATTCACCATCTATCCACCCACCCACCCTCCCACCCACCCCTCATCTATCCACCCACCCACCCACCCATCATCTATCCATCCACCCATCCACCCAATCAGCTCTGCAGACAAATATTCAAACTCGGGTCAGCTTGACCATGGAGATTACTCTTTTCCAGTGTTTCAGGGGCTTTTTGCAAGGACACGTGCCCTTTTCTATGTCTATTTGACTCCTCTCTCTCCTCAAGATCATGTCTCCTGCAGGAAACCTTCTCTGACATACTTCCAGGTGCTCAGGGGACTGGGCAGACCTACCGACCCCACAGGCCTTGCTGGCTCACATGTGTGCACACTAGTTATAATTGTGATTTCTGAGAGAGTTGAGGCATCACAAGAATTTGCCAGCTGTGGCCTCTAGACTGAGTGGCCCCAAACTTACGTTTCCAGTAGTCCTCATCCTTGGCAGGCCTATGTGTCCATCTGGGGCTTGGCAATCACGACCATCCTAGAGACGTGCTCTTGGTTTCACAACGCCGTTCCAGGCCCCTGATTCACGGAGCCTGGGGCCCACCTTGAACCTGGATCTTATTTTGGAAAACAAAAGAGGAAGAGAGGACCCTTGAATATAGGAGAAATTTCGTTTTTTTTTTATGGGGGCCGATACCTGATGGTGCTCGGGACTCTGCTCAGAGATCACTCTTGGTGGTGCTCGGGGATCAAACCAGAGTTGACAGCTTTCAAGGCAACTGCTCGACCTGCTCGTCCCAACCAGGGTGCTTGGCCTCATTGCCCCACTGAAGTGGGGGCTCAGGCTGCTTAGGGGACCACCAGGTCCAGCTCCTGGGGGCCCATGGGCTAATTGTATGAGGCAGCTAGTGGGCTGTAGATAGGGGTCTCACTGGGGAGGGAGCCCCTCATCCTTCTCAGAGCTCTTCTTCCCCTTTGAGCCTCTCACTGCTCTTTCATCTGGAATCCACGTCCTCTCTGTGGCTGGAGCCGCTGCCTGTGGGCCCTCATGCCCCATCTGGGCCATGGTCCCCGCTGAAAATAACTGAGGTGCAGATCCTGTAGGGGCGACTTGCTCACAGGGCAGCATCAGAACCGGTGGCGCCGGCTTCCTCCCGGGGACCCCAGAAGGACCAGGGAGAAGCCTGTTTCCCAACAAGACGCTGGTTGGTTCCCTTGGGAAACGGAAACCCATAATCTGAGTCAGACCCATGCAGGGAAATTTGAGGCCCACAGTCAGGACAAGGAAGTCGCAGAGCCCTTTCACTTCTCTGCCTGTGAGGGAGCAGGGAGGCCCCGCGTCAGGCTTCACCCAGAGCCCCGGTTCCCATGCAGGTGTTGCTGACCCCTGAGTGGGGTAAGGAGAGAAGGGACAGTCCCTGTGTGCCTGGAGTTGGCTCCATGGAGCCCTTTGGGAGAAGACAGACCAGGGCCCTCGAGCCAGGCTGGTCTCTCAGAATGTTCCAGGCCTTCCTATTGTGGTTAAGCCTTTGGAGACATGCTCCGGCCTTGAAGTCATCGGGGGCTGGCCCCATGCGAGGCCTGAAGTTTTTCAGTCATTTTGAGCTTCTGGTGGCAGGGAGCTTGGCCTTAAGCAAAGGCTACACTGACCACGGCTTGCCACGGTGACTCTGCAGCGGCCGAGCCTGTTTAGATGTGGCGGGAGAGCCTGTCACCGCTTCCTTCCATGCGGAGTTTGGGCAGGACTTTCTCCACCAGGACTCTGCCAGTGTCCTCACTTTTTTCTGGCTCCTGTGTCCAGGCTGTGCAGCTTTAGATAAGCCTGGCCTTGACTGCTGAGCTCTCAGCGTCAATGCCTCCTCCTCCAGGAGGGCATCCGTGCTGGTTCTGCTGCTCTGTGCTGTCCTCTCCATGCTGGTGACGACCTCATCATGCATTTCCTTATCTTGGGGCACACAGTCTAGGAGAGCAGTTCTGAGGCCAGGGGAGGGTCTGGTCTCAGTCACGTCCTCGGGTTCTGGAGCGATGTACAACAGGTGCTGGGTCAATGCACAGCTGGGCATCTGCCACCGTAAGGGTTGCTCAGGCTTTAAGGAGCCCAGATACGTGTTTCCTTCCTTTCTTTTTCTTGGGGCTTCCTAAGATTCTCAGCCGTAGGTCTGAGGTTCAGTGGGAGGCCCAGGCCGCCTGGCAGTATGAGGGCCTTGGGAGCTGCACGGTGATGCTTGGGGAAACATGTGGTGCCAGGTGTCAAAGATGCTTTACTCTTTCCCAGTTCTACGTGAGATACTTAATTGGGCACACTTGGAAATTGTGCCCTTTCCAAGAGAATGATTCTGTGGGCTTGAGGAGGGCAGGAATCTGCAGTTAGTACTTTTTTTATTTTGGGAAGGAGGAAATGTCCCTTGGAAAATACTCCCCTAGGGACCCTGGGCCCAGCAGAACCCAGAACATGGCACAACTGGTGCAAGCTGTGAGTGTGGCTCCCCTAAACACCCCTCGGGGGTCCAGCAAAAGGACCTTGTGGCAATAGAGGCCTTAGGGGTCCTCCACAGGGATTAGCTACTGCACCCCGAGGAAACCAAGGTCTCTTTGTTTATGAAGTTGTACCATTTTATTGGTAAAAAGCTTTATTTAAACATCGTGGTTTACAAAGTTGTTCATAATGCAGTTGTTTGGGCATTCAGTGTCCCAGCACCGATCAGTCTCACAGCAGTGTCCCTCTACCATTGCCCCCCGTCTGCCCCACTACCACAGCCTGTCTCTTTAGCAGGCACAAAACCATTTATTTTATATTGTTTGTTACAACAAAATGGCCAATGGAGTTATCAAAAAATACTTAAGTAAAAGAAAATTTGTGAAAATTATTATACCCACAAGGGGTTGTTAAAGTCATTGTCTGAGAGTTGGCAGAGCTGGTTTTTTTCTTTCTCTCTCTTTCTTTTCTTCTTTCTTCCTTTCCTCCTTCCTTCTTTCCTCCTTTCCTTCCTTCTTCTTCCTTCCTTTTCCCCCCCCTTCCCTCCTCCTTCCTTCCTTCCTTCCCTTCCTTCCTTCCTTCCTCTTCCCCCCCTCTCCCTTCTTCCTTCCTCTTCCTTCCTTCCTTCCTTCCTTCCCTTCCTTCCTTCCTTCCTCCTTCCTTCCTTCCTTCCTTCCTTCCTTCCTTCCTTCCTTCCTTCCCTTCCTTCCTTCCTTCCTTCCTTCCTTCCTTCCTTCCTTCCTTCCTTCCTTCCTTCCTTCCTTCCTTCCTTCCTTCCTTCCTCTTTTACTACTGACAAGAAGAGATAAACAAAGAGAGCTGGTTTTCTTGCTAGTTGCGCCTTCTGTGTGATTATTATTTACTGAGCTTAGGGGCTTTTGTGCTCTTTTGCAATCTAATTGTATGTGCTTCTACTGAGCTGTCAGCAGTGTGGAATTTGGAGGTGTTGCTGCAGAAGCTTCCAGGTTCTATAAAGGCTCTATAAAGGATCTATAAAGCAGGCCCCAGAGTTTTCAGCCCAAAGATGGGTGTACCTCTGAGTTTCAATGACTTGGCTGCATCCTTTCTGAGCTTAGTCACTGAATTCATATCATTATTTTCACCATTCTTCAATGACTATTCTCTATGCTCAATTCTGAAGGCTGGGGATAGGAAACTGCTTAGGCCCAGGCGAGGGTGGCTTGACCTTGGCCCTGCCCCTGTCCCAGCCTCTTCTGTCTGCATTCTCGCCCACAGGGTGAGAGACAGAAAGGTCTGCTTGCGGAGCCCACCCAGCCCCCTGCAGAGACCTGTGCCCTGGGGTGTCTGTGGGTGTGTGAGAGCCCTTGGGCCGTATACTCTGGTGGAGCGGGCACTGCTGGGCAGCGCGGTGGAGGGGGTAGGGGCTGAAGCACAGGTTGGGGGTCTGTGCAGGATTTGAGCGTAAGGTCTGGGGTGGGAGAACCAGAGGGCAGGCTGCAGGGGCCCCCATGCTTTCTCCTGGCAGAACCTGGTCTTGTTCCCCTCTGGGCTCCTGCACCCTTGGGGGCTTGGTGCCTGCCCCTTCCCCGGCCTTCTTCCTCTCTGGGCCTCTCTGCTTCAGGCCTTGAGTGAAGCTGCTCCTTGACTGCGAGCCCGGGACAGGAGTGTGAGGTGCACCGCGCGCTCTCCCTGCCTGAATGGTCCCTCTTTCCTTCCAGCCGCTGCTGGTGTTCCTCACTGGTCTGCGCAGGCTGTGCTCCAGCTGCAGGGGTGCTCAGGAGCTGGGAGTCTCCTCAGGCTCATGGCACAGGTCAACTGTGCTCCCCAAAGCCACACTCACAGGCTGGGGTGGTTCTCCTCAGAAATCAGTGCTGGTCCAGGGCAGTGGGTGGGGATGAGAGGGGTAGGCCCCTGGTACACAGGAAATCAGGGCCACTGGACCTCAGCTGTGTCTAGGGGGAAAGTGGGAGATCTTAGACCCCCCAAATCACACTTGATCCTTCTGCGGCCTCCCCAGATAAATAGCAGGTCAGGTGAATTAAGGGGGAGTGGGCTGGAAGGCTGACTTAGCACAGTTCTCCAATGCTCTATTCACAGGCACTGTCCTCAGAGCAGGACACCCTCCCATGCCTCAGTGAACCCTTAGGAAGGGACTGAGCACGCAGTGCTCCCTCAGGAGAAGGGTAGGGTCCTTCAGGGACTCAACTGGGTTCAGCCAGTGTCCCTGTCACAGCAGCTCAGGGTGGCAGCTATTACCCTGCGGCTACTGGGGTGCAGAGAGGAGTGTTTGCTGTGGCCACGGGGCATGGCCCAGGCTTTGGGCTGCAGAGCCGAAAACCCCCTGAAGTCCTCCAGGGCTGGCTGAAGCCTCGAAGCCGGAAGAGGCAAATCCGGACTCCTGCTGCCCCTGGCTTCCACACAGAGCCAGGACTGACCATGTGGCACCCTGGGGCCATGGAGCGCCAGGAGCTGTGGGGGTGGTGTATGGAGCAAGCCCAAGGAAACCCATCCTGGCACTGCCACCCCAGCAGGAAACACAGTTGCTTGCTCTGTCAGGCTGTGGGCAGAGGGCAGCCCCAGGGCCGTGCACTCCCACAGAGATGGTTTCCAAGGACAGAGCGTAAACAGTGTGCCTGGCTTGGGTGTGCACCTGAAGTGACAGGGCAGTTCTGGAATATTCTGGGAAGTGAGAGAGGGAAACCAGAGGACTCTAGGTCTGAAAGCAGGGTGGAAGGTATGAACTAGCAAATCTGATTAGTCTCATGCCATGGAATTTGGAACCTCCCCTTCCCCAGGGAGAAGGGTTCTTGGCCCAGCACAGTAGGGCAGTTTCTGCTCAGGTGGAGCTGGCGGCATCTTTTGGCCCAAGAGGGAGAGGATGCTCCTTCCTTCCTTCCTTCCTTCCTTCCTTCCTTCCTTCCTTCCTTCCTTCCTTCCTTCCTTCCTTCCTTCCTTCCTTCCTTCCTTCCTTCCTTCCTTCCTTCCTTCCTTCCTTCCTTCCTTCCTTCCTTCCTTCCTTCCTTCCTTCCTTCCTTCCTTCCTTCCTTCCTTCCTTCCTTCCTTCCTTCCTTCCTTCCTTCCTTCCTTCCTTCCTTCCTTCCTTCCTTCCTTCCTTCCTTCCTTCCTTCCTTCCTTCCTTCCTTCCTTCCTTCCTTCCTTCCTTCCTCAGGCTCAGAGGTTACTCCTGGCTCTGCACTCAGAAATTTCTCCTGACAATGCTCGAGGACCATATGGGATACCGGGATAGAACCCAGATGGGATACCTGGGATAGAACCCAGATTGGTTGCATGCAAGCAAGGCAAATGCCATCCCTGCTGTGCTATTGTTCTAGTCCCCCATGAGGATCTCTGAGCTGTAAAGGGGACAGTAGGAATTCTGGCATTTTTCTTGAGAGCAAAGGGAAGCCATTGGAGGCTTGTAACTGGGAAGTGGCTTCATTGACCACACATTTATTGATGATCTGTGACTGCATAATGGAGAGGAACTGATAGGAATAATAAGTGTCAGAAGACCAGATGGATGAATTTGAAATACATTAAAAAGCATCCATCCATCCATCCATCCATCCATCCATCCATCCATCCATCCATCCATCCATCCATCCATCCATCCATCCATCCATCCATCCATCCATCCATCCATCCATCCATCTATCTATCTATCTATCGAATCACAGTGAGATACACAGCTACAAAGTTGTTCATGATTGGGTTTCATCATACAATGTTCCGACACCAATCCCTCTATCAGTGCACATTTCCCATCACCAGTGTTCCCAGTTTCCCTTCTGCCACCCCCTGCTGCATCTATGGCAGGTATACTTTTCCTCTCCCTCTCTCTCTCTCTTTCTCTCTCTCCATTTGGGCATTATGGTTTGCAATACAGGTACTGAAAGGTTATCATGTATATCCCTTTGCCTCCTTTCAGAGCTCAGCCCTTGTCAAGAATTATGATTTCCAGCTATTGTCATGGTGGTCCCTTCTCTGTCCTAACTGTCCACTGCCCCCCCCCCACACACACACTGTGGCAAGCTTCCATCCATGTACAGTCCTTCTGGCCCTCGTTTCTTCTGTCTTTGGGTATTAATTAGACTCATACTATTTTTTTATATCCCACAAATGAGTACAGTCATTCTATGTCTGTTTCTCTCCTTCTGACTCATGTCACTCAGCATATACTCTCTATTCCCATAAGCAAATTTCATGATTTTACATCGTGAAATTTGCCAGTTTCCATCTGGCTGCATAGTATTCCATTGTGTAGGTGTACCATAGTTTCTTTATCCAGTCATCTGTTCTTAGGTACTTGGGTTGTTGAAACACATTTTGGAGGTAACATTGACAGACCATGGAACCTTACTGGAAAGGGGGCAGGGTAGGAAAGAGAGACTTTCCAGGTGACTTTGAGGTTCTAGCTGGCATCCCACCGAGGGATTGACTGTTTTGGCGGTTTCAGACTTCTGAGTTTGGAGCTCTGAGCCTTGGAGGCTCAGAAACAAGCCTCATGACTTGGCCCCAGTGTGTGAGTGGTTGAGTCTAAGTTCCAACTCTGTGTTCCAAACCCAGGATCTCATTGTTCTCACTCTCCCTTTATTTCCCAGGAAGGCTTTGGGAAAACAAGTGGCAGATTTGGAGAGACTCTGGGGAACCAGCTCCCAGTGACTTGCCTGAGGGGGTCTAGAAGGTCCATGGGCAGGAGCCCAGGGAGTGATGGTGGAGGGTCAGGCAGGCCTTGGTCCCTTCCCTCCCTGAGAGTCAGCACATGGAAAGCTGTGTGTATGTCATATACATAGGTATCTGTATGCATATGTGTGTTTGTGTGGTGTGCTGGGAATTTCAGTGTCTGATAAACAAGGACTCTAGGGGAAGTTATGGATTTTGAATCCAGTATCAAGGCTTTGGAGCGGCCCAACACTGAGCCCTTACTTGAGGAATGGTGTTTACAATGGCTACCTGGCAGCAGTGCAGGCAAGAGCAGGCCTTGGGCCCAAGGTGGGGTGTGTTCACGTAGTTATCAGACTTGGCGTTTGAGCCACCCTGGGAGAATCAAGCAGATTTCCCTGTGTAGGATCTAGGGTGGGAATTCCTAGGGATTCGAAATCAATGCAGACAAGTCCAGGGGGCACATGAGGGAAGTGACAGGCCCCAGCCCCAGCCAGCGCAGTTAGATTCGCACCCACAGCTCAGTAGGGCTTGTTGCCCGCCAACAAGCCTCCCCACACCCCAATCTCCAGTGCGCCCACCTCCTCCAGCCAGTGATTCTCTGTGGACATGGACCTTCTAGGCTGTCCTCCTGCCCAGGAAGTGAGACCAAGTCACGTCAGGCTGAATGACCTGACGTGACTTAACCTCCTGGTCCCTGGATTAATTTAAGGGCCCAGAGTATATGCTCTTTTCACCCTCAGAGTGTATTATATGGGGTGCCTGACACAGCCAGTAGTGTTGCACTTTCTGTCAGCTTGTCATTGTAGCCTGAGCCTGTGCCCCTGTGTAGGCCAAGAGCCTCTCAGCAGGCCACACTTAACACCTCAGCAGCCTCTGGCTCCTCAGAGTCTGGAGACTGCTGGCCAGGGTGCATCTCAGGAAGGCCGATGAGGAGACTGTGCTGCCTGCAGTGCCTTGCTAAGACCGGGGTTGGAGGTCAGGAGAGTGGAGTTGGGGATCTGAGGGACAGACCTTATATCCTGCTTCTTACTCACTGTTGATTCCAGTCCCTTCACCTAACCTGCTCCCTTCTCTGCCAAATAGGATTAAAAGGCACTTTGTAGGGTTCTGTGTTCAATCATGTAACTCAAGTAGGTGAGAGGCCTAATCATGTGTAGTTCTGATGATCAATCAGCTAATCCTCGCGCGTGGCTGCCCCAGGCGGTGGGCTAGTGTGTGTGTCTGTGGACAAGGTTTTCCCAGAATCCCTCTCTCCATAAGCCTCTACTTCCTCTACAAGCTTGACTGTGGCATCGGGAGTGATGGTGTTCCAGAGACGGATACTGTTTGGTGTGGGCAGGGGTGGGGCTAAGTCGCTAAGTCCATTCTAGTCTCCTCTCTGACCTAGCGATGGACTTAAGGTGGGATGATACCCAGATTTGTGACGTCCAAGTGATTCTCAGGATTTTTGCTGGATCTTCTGATACTTTCTGCCAGCCCACTAACACGAATGAAGCCATCTTTGTCTTTGAAGTGGCTGGCAGGGGGTCTTTGGGACTATCAGGAAGGCCTGTGTGGAAAAAGGCAAGTTGAATGAGAGAAAAACAATTGGTCATTGTCTGCATTTATTTTAAGGGGGCACACCTAGTGATATTCAGAGATAATTCCTGACTCTGAACTCAGGAATTATTCCTGGCCATGCTCAAGAGACCATATGGGATGCCAGGGACTGAACCTGGGTTGATAGCATGCAAGGCAAGCACCGTACCGCTGTGCTATCGCTCCAGTCCTGGTCCGTGTTAGTAGTGTTAAGCTGCTGGATCAAGCCTTTCCTGAAGGACTGAAAAAAAAAAAAAAGTAAACCAATAAATTGCCTATATTGCTTATGGTTGTTTTAATTGGGTTTGATGTTCCTAGTAACCAAAATCATCCTTATGGATACAAACCATACATTTCTCCACCGTGGGTAGCTGTCACTTCCTTTCCGTGGGTGGAGTGACATCGGCTCGGGCCACATTTCCTCCATGAGGACATGGACTCTGTGAGAACCAGCTGACGTTGCTGCCTGTCGGAAACCAGACCACCCAGAAGCCGAAAGATTATGGAAACATAAAGAAAACCAGAGCAGGGAAAATCCAAGTGAATGCTTCCAGAATAACCAAAAAAAAAAAAAAAGTGGTGGCAACACTAATAGCAAAATAGTTGACCACCCCGTCCCCACTGGCAAGGGTGGCTCCAGATCTGAGCCACCTGCAGGGCATGCTGTCCACAGGGGCAGAGCCCCTGCTGCTGGCTGCTAGCCCCCCAGCACTCTGCAGCCAGTGCTCTGATTTCTTTCCCTGGGACTTAAGGTTCCACCTTCCCTAGCTAGAGGTGGGTTAAACAGAAGCTTCTTACTGGCATTGGATCTGGAGCTGAGCCCTCTGTCCTGGAGTTGGATCCTCCATATTACCATGCGTGTGAGCCCGCTGCTGTTCCTTCTGTGTTCCAAACCCGGCAGTGTCCACCCTAGCGTTCTGCCCCCTTCATCTTCATCTGCTCTTAGTGGCCTCTGAACATATTTCTTTTTGACAAATGGCCGCAAGATTGCTTTCTGTATTTGCAACGATCCTCAGCAATGTGCCTGCTAATGGGGCGATGGCATGGTCAAAGAGGGTTTATCACTCATGGAGAAGCCTTGTCAACATTGGGTTGGCTGATTCCCCATAAGGCTCTGGTTACGCATTTGGTGGGACTGTTCTTGCAAGGGGATCTGGGCCGCTGTTAGTGAGCAAGAGGTACCTGCAAAGTCACTGTGCCTCAAGTGTCTTCTTCAAGTTCAAGTTAAAGATTTTGATGCCAAAGGATTGAAACGGTTTCAAGGAATTACTGAATTATTTGATTAGTTCTGGGAGACCATATCTGGCAGTGCTCAGGTGCTACTCTTCGTTCAGTGCTCAAGCATTGCTCCTAGTGATGCTCAGGGGACTAAGTAGAATCAGGGGTCAAACCCAGGCCTCATACATTCAGAGCATGTGCTCCAGCTGGTTGAGTTCTCTCTCCAGCCCTATTATATTTTATTATTTTTCAGCCACTTTCAAGAGCTTTACTGCACACAGCTTGGCTGCAAGGGCGTGGCAGGCAGACCCAGCACACTGTCCTGCGACCCCGGGCACGCTGGGCTTGAGGGGAACTTAGAGGTTCCAACCAAGGAGTGTGAGAACCACTCACAGTGCTGCTCTTGGCCTGTGATCACAGTGTCACTGGGACCCTGGGCAGCGGTTGATTCACAGATGTGGGATAGGTTAAATCTTTATAAAGAAATATCAGTGGAGAGGAAATGCCACTCAGAGCACTGGGGGGCAGTGGGGCAGGGATGGCCATAGGCCTGTGGGCAAAAAACCCTCCTACAGTGGCTCAAGGACTTAAGCACTAAGAGTTAGTAAGGTGGGGCCTGATCAATACCACAGTGGGCAGGGCACTTGCCTGGCATGCAGCCATCCTGGGTTTGATCCTGGCACCCCATATGGTCCCCAAGTACTGACAAGAATGAGCCCTGGGCACCACCAGGTATGGTATCCAAAACAAAAAAGAGTTGGTAAGATGTGGGTAGATGGAGGGGCTACACCCCCGCAGAGGGGAGGCTTACCTGAGCACAGCTCAGGGCAGAGCAGACAGGGCAGAGCAGAGCTGAGCTGGAGGAAGAGGCACCGGGTCCTGGCAATGCCATCTGGGCCTCTGCTCTAGTTTTGCAGCGCCTGCTGTGTGGACCCCTCACAGTGCCAGGAGCCAAGAATCAACACTCATTTGGCTTTAACCACTTGACACTGGAACTGCGGTGAAGGAGGGGAGGTGCTGGGCCCTGAGACTCTTTTAGAAAAGTTCCCAGGTGCCTTTCCTCTGCAAAGCTTGCCTGTTGCAAAGGAACAGTTAGCAAAAACTCAAGGCTGGGCACGGCTGCTTTCCTGGGGTGTGGAACCCCGAGGGCTGCCCCAGGGAGGGGACCTGCTGTAAAGTTGTCAGAGCTTGTAAATAAAATTTCATGCAGGCGTGCATGTGTGTTTGTGTGTGCATGTATGTGTGTGTGTGTGTTGTGTGTATGTGTGTGTTTGTGTGTATATGTTTGTGCATGTATGTGTGTGTGTGTGTGTGTATGTGTTGGGGTTTCAACCTCAGACACCCAGCTCATATGCTCTACTGCTGAGCTATATTCTTGGCCCCCAGTTAAATGGGGCTTTCAGAGAAACAATATTTTTCTTTAGTAGAAAAACCTTTCCTGTAGTATTTTGGACAAATTTATACTAAATACTTACTCTCTGTGTTTGTGAGTTTCCAGCTGAGGCTAGTGCCCTGCCTTACCCCAGGCTCCCTCTGTTGTGCCCTGCACAGATTTGTTCCTGAAAGTAAGAGGAGGAAGAGGAAGAGGAGGAGGAGGAGGAGGAGGAGGAGGAGGAGGAGGAGGAGGAGGAGGAGGAGGAGAGGCCCCGTGGGTGTGAGTTGTTCCTGGAGGGCCTGCCAGCCTGGACCTGTGTGAGGTGACTGGGAGGAGCAGGAGGAGGGAGAGGAAAGGGTAGCAAGGTCTGGGCTCCCCGAGTATTTGCAGACAGGGACCCTGCACCATCGGGACCATGAACTCAGTGTGGCTGCCGTGGCTACGGCTCTCTGCTTGTTTGTTTTGTTTTGGGGCCACATGTGGCAGCACCCAGGGTTTATTTCTGGCTCTGTACTTAAGAGTTAACTCCTGGCAGGGCTCAGAGGACCCTATGGGGTGCCGGGCATCAAATTCAGGTCAACTGTGTGTATGGCAAGTGCCCTACCCACTGTACTATCTCTCTGGCCCCTGGCCATGGGCCTCTGGAAGAGGAAGCACTACTGTCCCCCTCTCTCTGCTCAGGGTGGTCCATCGTGGTCCAGCATGATCCTCCCAGCTACAGCAGATTCAGACAAGGATGGGTCCTTGACCTAGGGTCAAGGGGGAGTCTTGATCCCTGGGGGGCCTAATTCAGAGCCAGATTTTCATGTTTCTCAGTGAGAAAGCTGAAGAGTCCTAACCTTAGAGATGCTGGGACAGTTAGTTAGTCCAGTGGGGACTGGAGCTGACCGGCCCAGGATGGCAGCTGAGCAGAAGTCATGAGGGAGAAAGGCTGGACAGGCACAGGGACTGTGGGGTCAGGAAATGAATCTTGCTTCTTTTTTTGTTGAACCACACCCAAGTGCTCAGGGGTTGTTCCTGGCTCTGCACTCAGGAATTACTCCTGGCGATGCTCAGGAGATCTTATGGGATTCTGGGAATTGAACCCAGGTTGACTGCATACAAGCTACCTCCTGGTGGTATTATCGCTCCAGTCCCTGATATGGCGTTATTCTTAGAATATATTCTCAGTCTAGGGCCAGGGAGGAAGCTCAGTGGTAGGTTCTTTCTTTACAGATGTAAGACCCTGTAATTCCCAGCACTGCAAACAGAAAGGAAAGGAGGAAGGAAAGTTTCCAGTCTGTGGGAAGTAGATCTCTAAGGAATGAGTGCTGTGTCTCATTGAGCAGATAGGAAGTTGTGCGTATGCTCCTGGGACATAGTGGAGTTGTTTTATGAAAAGGTTTAACAAAGCTAGAAAGGGGCAGGCGCAATAGTCCAGTGGGGAGGGTGTTTGCCTTGCGTGCAGCTGACCTGGTTTGACACCAGGCATCCCATTTGGTCCCAGGAATATAGTCAGGGTAACCTCTGAGCATCGCCAGGTGTTATCCAAAAAGACAAAAAAATCCTCCAAAAAGCAGATTTTTTTTTCTTTTTGGGTCACCAGCATCACCAGCAATGCTCAGGGGCCACTCCTGGCTCTGCACTCAGAAATTACTTCTGCGGTGCTTGGGGGACCATATGGGATGGTGGGGATTGAACCCCACCAGGAAGGCAAATACCCTCCCTCATGTACTATTTCTTTTTATTCTTTGCTTTTTTTGGGTCACAACTGGCAATGCTCAGGGTTACTCCTGGCTCTGCACTCAGAAATTACTCCTGGTGGTGCTCGGGGACTATATGGGATGCCAGGGATTGAACCTGGGTCCGTGTGTGCAAGGCAAACACCCTACCTGCTGGATTATTGCTCTGGTCCCCTGTACTATTGCTTTGGGCCCCAAAGCTAGAAAATTAAAGTGGGCTTTCTGGAGGAGGTGGCCCTTGAGAAAGGCCATGAAAAATATGTAGATGCTTACTGGGAAGCAAGACATGTGCTGTTGAAGGAGAAGGCACTGAGAAGTTTCTGGATTGTTTCGAATATAGGAGATTGGATTGAAGATGATGACTTGAAAGTTGACTCTCTTGGGGCAACATATGAATGAGGCTGTCTGAGGAAGGACCAAACTGCTGCTTCCTGGGCCAGGTTAAAGCTGAGCTAAGGTGATCAGGTGGTGAGGGATCCTAAGGTTTCTATTTCCCACCTTTCAAATGGCAGGAATAGCAGATGGGAGGGAAACTGGGAACACTGGTGGTGGGAAAAATGTACTGGTGAAGGGACGGCATTGGAACATTACATGACTGAAACCTAATCATAAACAACTATGCAACTGTGTGTCTCACTGTAGTTCAATAAAAATATAAGTAAATAATTTTTTTAAAAGAGCAGGGGGCCCAATAATTGTGGTCTGATTAAAATGAACCATAATGAAGTGGTGAAGAGCAAATAGCCGCTGGCCAGCTGGAGAGTCTGCAGTCCGCTGAAAGCTGGGGCCCTCGAGCTTGGCTCCCCACTTGAATCACCAGGGTTACTTTTACAACATAGGATTCCACGAACCCATCCCTGCAGAATCTGACTTAATTGGTCCAGGGTGGGGCCCAGACAGCAAAATATTTTAATAGCTGCCCAGGTGATTCTATTTTGATTCTAAGGTATGGCTGAGAACCACTGGAATGCGAATTGGTGCCTTGCAGAAAAACGTCTCCCTTAATCTTTTGATTTTCTCAGGAGAAATCTTATTTTAAAATCTTGCCTTAACTTTAAAAGAAGGTGGTAAAAGGACTGTGAGTTCTTCTTCTTCTTCTTCTTCTTCTTCTTCTTCTTCTTCTTCTTCTTCTTCTTCTTCTTCTTCTTCTTCTTCTTCTTCTTCTTCTTCTTCTTCTTCTTCTTCTTCTTCTTCTTCTTCTTCTTCTTCTTCTTCTTCTTCTTCTTCTTCTTCTTCTTCTTCTTCTTCTTCTTCTTCTTCGTCGTCTTAAGGCGTCTTCGTTGTCTTCGTCTTCGTCTTCATCTTCTTCGTCTTCGTCTTCGTCTTCTTCGTCTTCTTCATCTTACAATGTCATCATCATTGTCATCATCTTCGTCTTTTCTTCTTTGTCTTCTTCATCTTCTTCATCTTCTTCGGGTCTTCCTCTTCTTCCTCTTCCTCTTCCTCCTCCTCCTCTTCTTCTTCCTCTTCCTCCTCCTCCTTTTTTTTCCTTTGCTTTTTGGGTCACACCCAGAAATGCTCAGGGGTTATTCCTGGCTCCGCACTCAGGAATTACTCCTGGCGGTGCTTGGGGCCCCTATGAGGTGCTGGAGAATTGAACCAGGGTTGGCCACGTGCAAGGCAAATGCCCTCCCCCACTGGGCTGTTGCTCTGCCCCCACCCCCCGTGAGCTCTTCTTTTTTTTTTCTTTTTGGGCCACACCCAGTGATGCTCAGGGGTTACCCCTGGCTCTGCACTCAGGAATCACTCCCAGCAGTGCTCGGGGACCATATGGGATGCTGGGGATTGAACCCAGGTAGGCTGCATGCAAGGCAAACGCCCTACCCGCTGGACTATTGCTCCGGCCCCCTGTGAGCTCTTCTAACCTTGTACTGCTCTTTATTTTGCAGACGAGGAGGAAAAGCTGTTGCATATATAAGGACTAATGGCGAGAAAGTGCCGGAGTGGGCTGCACACCCAGGTTGGTGGCTCCAGGACTTTGCCTGTCTGGCCAGACCTGGCCCCTCGCCCAGTCATGTGTGACCTCTGATAGGTGAGTTAGACATGTGAGGGCCAAGGGCTAGTCCCGGCCATGCTGAGAAGGAAGGAGGAGTGGGCAGGGGGTGGGCATGCTGGCCCACTCATGGAAGCACTGTAGCACAGAGCCCTCACCCTCTGCAGCCGCTGCCAGCACCTCTCGGGCCTGTGGGCCGTGCCCAGGAGTGGGGCCTTGTGGCTCTGCTCCCTAGGAGACCTGGCAGGCCCAGACTTGGGTCTTCATCGAGTGCCCTGCCGGCCCTGGCAGTGCTGGCTGAGCTGAGATGCTGTGATAAGTGGGCTCACCTGGTGGTGGGGCCGTTGGCAGGGAGGCAGCAGAATTGTTTGTTGCCATGACTCAAGGCAGCCCATCACCTGGCAGCAGCTGTGTCTCTGGGCTGGGCTCTGGGTGGCGGCTCTGTCTGTCTGGCTGAGGTGGGTCGGACCCACCCAGTGAGGCTGCTCCTGGAGTCACAGCATGGGACCTGTCTGCAGGCTTTGAGAATGGGGCTGTGTGGGGTCTCAAGGTGGGTAAGGTAGGAGAAAGGATTGAAGCAGCCCGTGGGCATGGTTCAGGAGTGGGGCTCTTTTTTGTGGGCCCGCTGTGTGGACTGTACCAAGGCCTTCCTGTCCTGTCCCAGCTGTCTGGGACTATGTGGATGTCACAAACACACTCACACAGACCGCCAACACTTCACACAGGCCCTCTGCAGAGAGACATGTGAGCATCTGTGCAAATCAACTGCAAAGATTTGGGATTGGTAATTGGCTTTTATTTTTAAATTAAAAAATTTTTTTTTTTGCTTTTTTGGGTTACACCGGCGACGCTCAGGGGTTACTCCTGGCTCTGCACTCAGGAATCACTCCTGGCGGTGCTCAGGGACCATATGGGATGCCGGAGATCAAAGGGGGCCGGCACAGGCCGGCCAGCGTGCAAGGCAAACGCCCTACCCGCTGGGCTATGTTTTTTAGGGGCCGGAGTGATAGCCCAGCGGGTAGGGTGTTTGCCTTGCCGGGGCCGGCCCATGCCGGCTCGGGTTCGATCCCTGGCATCCCATATGGTCCCCTGAGCACCGCCAGGAGTATTTCCTGAGTGCAGAGCCAGGGGAAACCCCTGAGCATCGCTGGGTGTGACCAAAAAAAAAAAAAAAAAAATGTTTTTTAGTTCAATTATCTGTATTTTTCCCACAGTTACAAAGTTGTCCATGATTGGATTTCAGTCACACAATGTTCCAATACCCTTCACCAGTGTACATTTCCCACCACCAATGTCCCCAGTTTCCTTCCCGCCACCCCCACCTGTCTCTATAACAGGCTCTCCCCACCCTCTTCTCTCTCTCTCTTTTCTCTCTATCCCTCCCATTTTGGGCATTATGGTTTGCAATACAGGCACTGAAAGGTTATCATGTATAACCTTTACTTCTTTTCAACATTAAGTTCTTGTCCAGAGTGATGATTTCCAACTAGTATTATCATAGTGGTCCTTTTCTTTCCTAATCGCCCTCCACCTTCCACACACTTGTGGCAAGCTTCCATCTGTGGACTAGTTCTCCTGGTCCCTGTTTCTTCTGCCATCAGATACTAATCTCATACTATGTATTTCTTATTACTTATTTATTTATTCATTCACTCATTTACTTATTTATTTATTTTTGGGTCACGCCCAGCGATGCTTAGGTGCTACTCTTGGCTCTTCGCTCAGGAATTACTCCTATCAGTGCTCGGGGACCATATATGGGATGCCGGGTATTGAACCTGGGTGGGGTGCGTGCAAGGCAAATGCTCTACCTGCTGTGCTATCACTCTGGCCCCAAACAAAACCCTTTCTTTTTTTGCTTTCTGTGTCACACTCAGCAATGCTCAGGGGTTACTCCTGGATCTGCGCTCAGGATTTACTCCTGGAGGTGCTCAGGGGACCATATGGGATGCTGGGGAATGAACCTGGGTCAGCCATGTGCAAGGCAAATGTCCTACTCGTTGTGCTATCACTCTGGCCCTCATAAAATATATATATTTTATGTTCCACAAATGAGTCTAATCAGTCTATGCCTGTCTCTCTCCTTCTGACTCATTTCACTTAGCATGATACACTCCATGTCCACCCATTTATAAGCAAATTTCATCAATTCATTTTTTTCTAACAGCGGCATAGTATTCCACTGTATAGATGTACCATAGTTTCCCTATCTACCTCTCAATGGGCCTCAGACGTTCTCAGGCACTAGGGTTGTTTCCAGATTGTAATTGGCTTCTTTTATTTGGGGACAGGGACCACCTCAGCAGTGTTAGAGGCCATAGGAGTGATGTCCAATAATTCTTGGAGGGCCGTGTGGTGCTGAGAATCAACCCGGGGGGCCCTGTACACCCAAGAAGTACACTCCAGGCCTTTGAGCTCCTCCTGGCTCTGGGGCTGGTAATTGCTAACATAGTGATCAAGGTGCAGTGAATCTGTGGTACCAGGCAAATAATCATTTACATCGAATTAAAAAGAAGAACAAACTTGTTTTGTTAATCTGGCTGAAAGGCAAAATTATTTTGTTTTCTAGATCATTCTTCGCTCCATTAGCGGAGTTTAGAAATTGGCACGATTGCTTTGGCCCCTCTCTGTGGTAAGCATCCCTCCATGTCTCTCTGCTGGCTCCTGGGCCCACGTCTTTATTGC
Organism: Cryptotis parvus; assembly: GCA_021461705.1. NCBI lineage: Eukaryota > Metazoa > Chordata > Mammalia > Eulipotyphla > Soricidae > Cryptotis > Cryptotis parvus. The sequence continues at coordinate 79,424 of JAJIBD010004810.1, read as the reverse complement.
GTGATTCCCCTTGCTGCTGACCGGTCCTGTTGGGGGCCCAGCTGCCTGCCAGTGAAGGTGAATCTCATGGAGGGGCTGATCTGGGTTGCTCTCGGGGTGAGGAGTTTCCCAGAAGAACAACAGCTCAGTCAGAGCATTTTCTAGGACATACTCTAATGCGTGGCGGTGGGAACCTGGTCCTAGTGGGAGGGGAGGAGGCTGGGTAGACCCAGGGGCTGCTCTGAACTCAGACACTTTCTTGCTCCTCAGCTCCCTTCCCAGCCTCTCTTGCCTTCTGATCCCATCCTCTCAGGGGGTCTCACCACCTCACCCCCTAGTGACTGGAGAACAGTCTGTGACCCCCCCCAGCTCCCCCGTGACCCTGATGCCCCTTCCCCAGATCAGGGTCAGCATCGCTGTGCTTGAAAGTAGGTGAAGCGGGGCGGAAGTGGTAGTACAGCAGGTAGGGTGTTGGCCTTGCGAGCACCTGACCTGGGTTTGATTTCCGGCACCCCATATGGTCCCCTGAGTCTGCCAGCCCTGAGCACTGCTAGGTATGTCTCGCCTACCCTCCCCCACCAGGTGTACTCTTGGTGTGAGGAAAGGGGGCACAGCGCTGGTGTCCAGGGAGGAGAGAGCAACATTTGAGGCCCATTGAGAGGTAGATAGTGGGGTACTGACTTCCAGCTCTAGGGTCCCAGGCCCCCACCCCCATCTTGCTTCACCTGCTTTAAATGAGTTTCTGCTCTTAAAGCATGTGACTGGACAATCCAGCCTGGCCATTGAGTTCCCTCAGCCCCGGGAAGAGTCAGTCAGAACCAGTGGGACATTCTGAGACATTGCTGGGTGGCTTGACTCAAGCCCCTCTGGACCTGAGTCTGTACCTGGTCTCCAGCCACTCTGCACTCCGTGGGTGCCCCAGTCCCCGTGCCGATACCCCCAGAACAAAGGGAAATGGGACTGTGCTTTGTTGCTGGTAAAGGAGCCCTCAGGGAACGACCCTTCAAGCTTACAACTCTCCTCTCCCCAGCTCCTGGAGAAGGCGTTGGTACTGTTTCTGTGGCTTCTGGGCAGAGCTGAGAGCCAGGAGCCCAGGGGTGAAACGAGGATGGCCATGAAAGCACAGGATGGAGGAGGTTGCCCTGGATGGGGCCTCAGGGCCTCAGTCCAGCACCCAACTGTGCTCACTGCCCAGCCCCTAGGAGCAGCCTAGCCTGGTGGTCAGAGCTTTGCCCAGAGGGGTTCCTGGGGTCATAGTGGGGGGAGGGCTGCCCCTCCTAGGTGGACCCCATGAACAAAGCTCTATTCTTGGTGTCCAGAGGGATCTAATATGAAGCCCTAAAGTTGGCAGGAGGTTAGAGAGCAAAGGTAGCAGAGCCCCAAACACCCATGCCTGTCCTTCCCCAGGGAATGGAGTGAGGAGGTCCTGGGGGGTAGCAGAGACCCAAATGGCTCTAATCAGGTGTGAGAGCCTGGGCAGCTTGCCTTGCCTTTCTCTCGATTCTCTCATCTGTCAAATGGGAATAATCCTGATTGCTCCTGGGATTATCGTGAGGACCGAACCAAGGAGAATCCCGTGAAGTGTTCGTACTGGTCCTTGGCACCAGCAAAGTCTCCCAGTGTTTGCTTTTGTTGTTAGGAAGAATGAGAATCCTGCTTCAGACCAAGCTGGGACAAGTCCCTGGAGTTGGCCTTTGTTGGGGCTGGGGAGGTAGCTCGGAGGCTGGGGTGCATGTCTGGCAGGCAGAGGTGTGGCCTTGGTGGCTCACAGCATCTCCAGGCAGAGCGGAGAATGGGCGGGAGTGGCCCCTGGCTGCCCTGAGCACAGCTTGGGAGGAGTGACGAGTCTTGGCCTTTCAGTTCTGAACTGTGACTGGGAGTCTTCGGAGGGCCTTGATGCACCTGTGGAATGGGGATAATAGCAGCCTTTGGATTTAAGCGTAGACAAGGGGAGTAAATGAACTAAAGCAGAGTGCTCCCCATGCCCGGGGAGCACTGAGAGTGTTGCAACTGTCAGCTCCCTCCTCCCTGCCTTCCACCTGGATGCTGGGGGATCTCATGTCCCAGGTCTGGTGTCAGAGGAGGTTCTGGCCCAGAACGAGCATTAAACCACTGAGAGGGATCCTGACTTCCATCCCAGACGTCACAGGGTGGTGTGTGTGGAGTTAGGTGGAGTGAGGAGTGAGTGGAGAGAGATTAAAGTAAGAGCTCTAGACTTTCTAGAGCCTGTGGTCTTATTCCTTTTGTCCATTGGTTGGGGTGAGCGGTCATCGGCCCCAAGCGTGGCTGGGAACCTGCTGAATATCTATTGGGGACCCCGCTGGGTCCAACAAGCTGCATGCAGTGCAATGCCTTACCTGCTTACTGGCCCCAAGAAGGGCCTTCCTTGACTGAGTGGGACTCAGGAATGGGACCCAGCCGGCGCCTCGGAGCTGGCTCACCGCCAGGACCCAGGAGCATATCATGAAAAAGGAAACGCCGACTTTGCCGTGGCTGCAGGTCTTCGATTTCTCTTCCCTGCTCAGACCTTCAGCCATTTACTGTCCACACAGCTTTGGCTCAGCAGGGCTCCCACTCCACAGGAGCAGAGAGAGGACTGATGGAGAGCCGAGTGCCATGGACAGCCCAACCTGGGAGTGAAAGGAGACAGTAATCCTCAACTTTCTCAGGTGGTCCCAGAAATAATAGGAAGAGCACTGAACTCCCGTGGTGGGGGCATGTTCCCTCCTTCCTGCTGCTGTGACCAGGGGCCACACCCGTGCTTGGCTGTGCTTGCCAGATCTGGTTGTGGTGCTTGTGTACTTGGCCCTGGTGCTTCCTGGGGCCACACTCCTGGTTACGGTGCTTACATATCTTTAATCAGGGTTGTGCTGGTGGCTGCACACTTGAGTTGTGTTGCTTACACACACCTGGCCATGGCAGCTCTAGTGGTGGGTCACACATTGTGTTGCAGCAGCAGGGCAAACCAAACAGCAGGGTTGTTGGGATCACACGCGTGTGGGTGGCACTTAAGATTGAATCCAGGACCTCATGTTTGCAAGTCAGGTGCCTTCAGTCCTGAGCCAGCCCCTCGTAACTCCACACCCCACGGGATTTGGAAGTTTATTTTGAGATGAAGGTCACAGTGAACCCAGGGGATACAGGTGCCTGGGGGTTATTGTTTTGTGTTTGTATGATTTGTATCAGCAGAGATGAAAGGGGATGGGGTGAGGGAGTGGCGTGACCCAGGTCTGGCATTGAGAAGCATGAGGCTGGAGTGGAGGATCTGGGGTGCAGGTCACCAACTCTAGGACTCTTTCATGGGTAATGGGGGCCATGGAAGGCCTGGGGCGTAGATGAGCTGGAAGAACTCTCATGGGAGGACAGGTCCAGTGGTGAAGAGGATGGACAGGAGCAGGGTCAAAGATGGACAGGGATGTGGGGGGTGAGCATTTGGTGTTGAGGACAATTCACTCTCGAGGGCCCTTGTGACCAGATGCACACGGCCTCTCCAAGAAGACACCTGTGCTGCCCAGGAGGAAGCCTCCTCTCACCTGCGTTGGTCCCCACCTTCCTTGGCACCCAACCATCTCACTTCTGTCATTTAGGGGAGGAACCCACCTCAAAGGGCAGGACCAGAGTTTGGGATCCTTCTCCTCTGGAACTTTGGGTGGTTCCCAAACTGTCACGGTTCACAACCGTGGTCAAGCTGATCTATTTCTCAGATAGGGAAACTGAGGCCTAGAGTGGAAGAAAGGACCTCAGCTCCTTCAAGTTCAGCCACTTTCTGTGTGACCCTGGATGAGTCTCTCTCTGAACTTTCGTCTTTAAGATGGGGTCACTAAGCCTGCCTGAACTCAGGCTGGAGAGATAGCACAGGGGCGGCATGCAGCTAACCCCAACTCTCTCCTCAACACCCCAGATGGTCGCCTGAGCCCCACCAGGCGAGATATCTGAGCAAAGAGCCAGGAGTAAGTTCTGAGAACTGCCAGGGGAAGGTCCCAAACCATAAGTAAAAACAAAACAAAACATTGCTCCACACTCGCCTCCTGGCTCCGTCTCCTTGTGGATGCTGTCCTTGCTCTGACCTCGACTCTGATGCCGCCTTAGTCCCACAGCCTCTGTGTTGTCTTCCTTGGATTTGTTCCCCTCAGATGCTGCATCCTAGCAACATGCCACACTTGGTGGGCCACGGCCCTCCGTCGACTGGCCTCATTTCCCTGCCATCCTCCACAGTTCTCAGAGACTTAGCCTCACTTTAAAAACACAGACAGGTGCTGTCCTGCAGGTGTTGAAAGGCTCCAAACCACTGGTCTGCCCCGTTGGTCATAGATGCTGGTCTGTGGGCGGGCTGGAGAACTCTGCTCTAAGAGAACCTGGCCTAGCACGGCAGTCGCTCATGGGGCTACAGTGGCCCTTACTAGAAGATGAAGAAAGGCATGTTCTGGATCAGGAGGTCTTGTCAATAGGTGGAGTCTACCAAGCAGTGTGGGAGTCAGAGGTTAGGTAAGAAAGAGAAGGGAACAGTTTGCTAATAATCATTGAAAACAATAATACCAGCCTAGAACTGAGCATAAATATAGGCAAAGGGATACACATGATAACCTGTAAATGTATGTATTGCAAGTCACAATGTGTAAGAGAAGGAAGAGAGAGAGAGTCAGGGAGAGACACAGAGAGAGAGAGAGAGAAAGAGAGAGAGAAGGAGATAAAGAACCTGCCATTGAGGCAGGCTGGGGGAGGGGGAGAGAATCGGGGACATTGGTGGTGGGAAATAGGCACTGGTGGAGGGATGGGTGCTGGAACACTGTATGACCGAAACCAAAACATGAACAGCTTTGTAATTGTATATCTCATGGTGGTATAATAAAATAGTTTTTAAAAAGGAGAAAATAGAGGTAAAAGAAAAAAAGAAAGGCATGTTCACTTCTAGCTTGCTCAGTAGATTGATACAATATTTTCAATAATGAAGTAATTCATTTATAGTGAATGTATTACTTCTAGTGTGTTTTTTTCCTTTTTTGGGTCACACCTGGCGATGCTCAGAGCTTACTACTGGCTTTTCGCTCAAAAATTACTCCTGGCAGTGCTCGGGGGACCATATGGGATGCCGGGGATCAAACCCGGCCAGTATGGGCCGGCTCTGTTCAAGGCAAATGCCCTACCCACTGGACTATCACTCTATCCCCAAGTTCTTTCTTTTTAAAACTATTTAAAACACTGGTTTAGAAAGTTATTTCTAGTACAGTTGTTTCAGGCATTCCATGTTCCAACATCAATCCCACTACCACTGGGATCTTCTCTCCACCTTTTTTTTTTTTGATTTTTGGGTCACACTGGCAATGCTCAGGGGTTCCTCCTGGCTCTGCACTCAGGAATTACTCCTGGCGGTGCTCAGGGGACCATATGGGATGCCGGGGATCAAACCCGGGTCAGCATGGGCGGCCGCGTGCAAGGCAAACACCCTACCCGCTGGGCTATCGCTCTGGCCCCTTCTCTCCACCTTTGTTGCCAATTTCCAACCCATCTTCCAAGCCTGCCCTGTTAATAGGCACAAAATGGTTTATTTTATATTGCTTGCAACAACAAAGATGCTAATGGAATTATCAAAAAATACTTCAGTTAAAGAAAATTGTTATATCTCACAGTGCAGTCATTAAAGTCCTTGTCTGAGGATTTACTAAACTGTTGCTAGTTGAGCCTCTGTATTACTGTTTTTGTTTACTGAGCTCAGTGGGCTTCTGTGTTCCTGTCCCATCTCATTTGCTGTGCTCCCTCTGGGCCATCAGTGTTATGGAAGCTGGAAGGCCACACAGGCAGCTGCTCCCCAGGAGCTACAGAATCTGTAAGACTGGGATGCTTCTTGGCCTGCTCCTCCCTGGGGTCCCCCGTGTTTTCAGCCCCAAAACCGGTGTGCCTTGAATTTCAGCGGCTTGACTAGCATCTCCTCTGAGATTAGTAGTGAAGCTGTGAAGTTGGGGTGTTGTTTACATGGCTGTGGGATGTGGATGTGGCTACTAGGGCTCCTGGCAGTAAAGGGTAGGGGAGAGCCCGGCCTCCACTCTGAGAAGATCCCATAATCTTTAGCCTGAAAACCAGTGTCTATCTGGATGTTTAGTCAGTTTGGCACCAGCAGAGAATTGTATTATTTATGACAGGGAAGACATGATAAACAATAGCATCTGAATACAAAATAAAATTTAATGCAATATATTTTAGATGCCAGAGTTGAAAACTCATTTATGTAAATGAAAATAGGCATTAGATTATATAAAATGATTTGAATTAATTTATATAGGATAAAAGTATATAGCGACCAATCACCACAAATCGATTTTTATTGACTTTCTTTTCTTTCTTTCTTCTCTTTTTTCCCTTTTTGGGTTATACCTGGTGATGCTCAGGGATTTCTCCTGGCTCTGCATAGAGGAATTACTCATGGCGGTGCTCAGGGGACTGTCGGGGAGCCACGGGGGTCCCCAAAACTGTCAGGGAACAAGTTTCCCTTTCATCTAAAGGACTGGCATCAGACGGACAAATCACGAGTCAGCTCAGTTTCAAAAGCCTTTACTAATTACCAAAAATAACACAAGCTCTGCTATTACAATCCGAGATAATGGGATTCCCTAGACCTCTAGCTCTTGGTCAGACTGCCAACCATGCAATCGGACCCAGGTCTCCCCACCAAAGTGGATGGATATGCCTCAGTCAGTCCTTTTATATATACCCGAAAGCCATAATCTTTTCTTCAGGGGTGGGTTGCGTTAACAAAGATCAACGAATCAGCTTTTAGGTGTAGATGTTAGGTGGTGCCACACCCCTGGTTCAGGTCTAAACAAATGATAATGCCAGGGCCTAGTGTCTTTCTCTGAGATGATCTCTTATGCCAAACCATTGGAGAGAGAGGGCTGGAATAAAGAAATACATCTTAATGGGTGTATATTCATGGGGAGAATCACATCATAATTTCATGGACTTCATGCAATCTAGATGGTCCCCACAAGATCCTTCTTATTTTCACTCTGCATCAGGGTAATTCTGAGTGTCCTGTCCTCTGTTTACTGAAAGAATCATGCTCGCCTGTCTGAGGGAAAACTGGCTCGATCCCTCCTTTGATCTTGGCAAACTTGATAAATGGTAGTCTCAACTACCAAGAGCCAGGGTGGTGGTCTCCTGATAAATTCTAATTGTCCCACTCTGGAACCAGTGTGTGTGAAAAGGAATTGTGCCCAATATAGATAGCATTGAAATCATAGTAGAGATTATGTGAGGCATGTGGCAGGGATAGGTGGGTGGGGGCATATACCTGATGACGCTCAGGGGTTTCTCCTAGTTCTGCACTTGGGAGAACTCCTGGAAGTGCTCAGGTAGTTGTTGTTGTTGTTCTCCTCCTCCCCCTCCCTCCTCCCCCTCCCTCCTCCTCCTCCTCCTCTCTTCTTCTTCTTCTTCTTCTTCTTCTTCTTCTTCTTCTTCTTCTTCTTCTTCTTCTTCTTCTTCTTCTTCTTCTTCTTCTTCTTCTTCTTCTTCTTCTCTTTTTTGCTGCTGCTTCTGCTTCTTCTGCTTCTCCTTTTTTCTTCTCCTTCTCTTTCACCTCCTCCTCCTCCTTCTACTCCTCCTCCTCCTCCTCCTCCTCCTTCTCTGTCTTCCCTCCTCCCTTCTCCCCTTCCCTCTCCCCTGCCCTTTACTCATTTCCTCCCTTCCTCCCTCCCTCTCCTCTTCCTCCCTCCTTCTCTCTTTTCATTCTTTCTTCTTCCCCTGACTGCTACCCCCCAACTCCTCCCTCCACTAGCTCCTCACCATCATTCATTAAATGTGGCTACTTAATTTACCACTCACACCTATTTGGCTATTACTAAAACCCAGAAATAACAGGTGTTGGCAAGCATGTGTAGAAATGGGAGCCTTTGCAATTTGTGGAATAGGAACGTAACATGGTTTACAGTCATGACAGAGGACGGTGCGACAGTGCCTCCCAACTTAGACCTGGAATTGCCACATGGTCCCATGGTACTGTTTCTGAGCATCTACCCAGAGAACTGAAACCACAGCTGGAAGAGAGATTTATGTACCCACATTCACGGCAGTTTTGCTCCCAGTAGCCCAAAGGTTGTGGCAACCCCAGTATCTGATGACAGACAAATGGATAAACAAAGTATGATGTCTCCATACTCAAGAGTATTAATCAGCCTTTAGAAGGAAGGAATTCTGACAGGCTACAACCTGGAAAGACCACAGTCAGACTAAGTGAAAATTAGCCGGGACTGTGGGGTATCGTTCAATGCTACTTACATGTAAAATGTATAGAGACAGAAATTAGAAAGCTTGTTTCCAGGAGTTTTGGAGGGAATGGGAACAGCTCTGAGTGGGTGTGGAATCCGAGTTGTGACAGAAGAAAAAGTCGTGCAGATGGAAGGTGTTGATAGGCACCCAGAAAAACAAAAGGGCTCAATGCCCCAAAGCACACATTTTAAAAGTATAAAAAGGTGCATTTTGGCAGGCCTCCTAGTGATTCTCAGCCCAGGGGTCAGTGGATCTGTGCCAGGGCCGGAAGACACGGAGATGCTGGCACCGTGGAGTCAGGGGTCACCCAGGCCTCTCAGGTTATGTTGGGGGGGCTTCCAGAGCTGCACCCAGCAATACTTGGGGGCCACATGGTACCAAAGATTGAAATAGGTTCAACTTTCTGCATGCACCATAACCCCTACACTACCTTGCCCCTAAAATAGGAATTTTGATATACGTGCTTTACCCCACAGGAAACGATCTGGCCATTCCACTTTCTAAGCTGCCTCAAGTTCATTGCTTGTCTCCATCACGTTTGCATTTTAGTGTAACTACTGGAGAATGTCCTCTTGGACATAATGTCCAAGAGTTAATGCCCCATTAACTCAGCAGCCACAGTTCAACCTCATCTTAATCAATATTTTCTTATACTTTTTTTTTTTTTTTTTTGCTTTTTGGGTAACATCCATCTGTGCTCAGGGTTACTCTTGGTTCTACACTCAGGAGTTACTCTCATATGGTGCTTTGGGGACCCTATGAGATGCTGGGGATCAAACCAATTTGGCCACATGCAAAGCAAATGCCCTAACTGCTGACTCAATTTTCTTAAAATTTGAATCTGTTCATGTTATCCCCTCCGTAAAACCTTGTTTGGCTCCCTGTGCCTATGGGACTCATTTCAAACCTGACCTTTAAAACCCTCCCTGATCTGTCCCATCGACCTCTGAAGCATTTCCTTCTTCTGGTCCAGTGATCGCTCAAGTGCCCTGGCTGTAGCTCTGCTCCAGTGACTGCATGCTCCCAGTTGCTCCTGGCCTTGGTTGGTTCATAAGCCTGCACAGCGCTGCTCCAAACACACCGTCTCTTTTCTTCTTCAATTGGAACAAAGGCCCTGTCCCCCTTGAGAGACTTTGCCTCCTCTTAGTGCTCAGAGATAGCAGGAGGATAGTTAGTTAATCCCAGTTTACAGATAAGAAAAGCAGAGCTTCTGAATACATTGCCAGTAAGAGGAGCCGGGACCTCCGCAGAGGCTTCAGAACTAGTCAAGCAGGTGGAAGTCAGCAGAGGTATAAATAAGTAACAGGAATTTAGGGTGAAGGGATAGAGAGTTTAATGATGGGGATTAAATATGGGAGAGAAGTCATCAGATCACTAATTTAGAGGCCCCAACAGGCAGGGAACGTCAATTGCCTAAATTTCAGAGCAGGTTGAGATCAGAACTTAGCCACAATCAAAGGCAGTGCGTGACAGTGTGAGGGGAGCAAGAGAGAGGAGAGTGAATGGAGGGAGAGAGAGATGAGAGTAGAGAAAGAGAGAAGAGAAAGGAAAACATCTATTGTCTAGACTCGGCCAACACAGGACATCATGCAGTTTAAGTGCACCAACTCGGTTCATTCTCCGGGGACAAGGAGATTAGGGTTAGCGCCTCCACGATTGTATTCAGATGTAGAAATGGGGTTGTGAGTGGCTGCATGTATCCAGAGACACATGTGAGTAGTGAACAGCCATGCTTGAGGCCGGGTTGGACACCAAAGCTGGCATTCTCAACATTGTAGAGCCTCCGTGTGAGGCCCATAAGGTCTATAGCATGATCAAGGGCTGTAAACGCCGAGAAACCTGGGTCAGGGAAGATGGCCAAGCTGGTTGCTAGGTACCGACTCATCCTGGCGACCAGGTGTGCAAAGACTCCACCAACGAGAGCACGGGTTGTGGGGTGCATGCTCGCCAGGTCAGAAGCACACGCTTACCTCCCAGACCTCGGTTTCCCCACCTAGTGGCTGATCCCTAAGGTGCTCCCAGCCCTACATTCCCAACCTCCCTCCTCAGGCTCCTGGCTGAGGTTTGGTGGGGACAATCAGCGGAGCCCCCAACCTCCTCTCCAAGGTGTGAGCCATGCCGGGAAAGTGGAGCCAGCTGTCATGGCAACCCTGTGTTGCGAAATGACGTAATTGGAGTTCCAAACGTGTGAAATCAAATACAACATCCGCAAACACAGCCTTGGGGTCGGCATGGAAACCGTGGGGCACCAAGTTGGGCAGGCACTCCCTACCCCCCAAGCAGCTCGCCTGGCTCGGCCACACGCCACTCGGTGGCAGACACAGAGGGTACAAGCACCCCTCCTCACCAGTTCTCCCCTTCCCTGGGGCCTCTTCAGAGTCCCTCTGCTGCTGTCCCGCTGTTCTTCCCCCTGCTACTCTGGGAGGTGGAGTGAGCGGGTGTGGCAGATGGCAGCTTGAGCCTCAGCAGATCCCAGGTCTTGTGGGGACCAGGCTGCTGCATCTTGACTCAGACTTGCCCTTGATGTGAGCTATCACCCTTTCTCTCTCTGTCCCCTCTGTCCTTTCTTGGCCTTCCTGAAGGCCACCTGCAAACATGGGGTGCTGGAGACCTGGACTCTTGGCTGGGCTCTGTGACCTTATGCACGGGCCTTTCCATGTGTGAATCTTGGTCCTGTCCTCTGGAAAGTCAGAGCTCAGTCATCAGTTTCTTCCTAAGCGAGACCCCTAGGCCATTGGCATCAGCTGGGTGCTAAGTTAGAGTGAAGCTTCTCCAACCATTCACCTTCTGTAATCCAGGGGCGAGGTCAGGAACCCAAGTCTGAACAGGCTCTCAGGTCACCGTGAGGGGTGCCCCAAACTAAATAGTCCCTGTGTCTTTACTGCCTGGCTTCTTCTTCTTTTCTTTTTAATCATACCATCCTGAGATACACAGTTACAAAGATGTTCATGATTGGGTTTCAGTCATACAGTGTACCATTGATTTTCACTCTTGACTTGGATGGGCTACCCTGGGGCTTCCTCTTTTTCATTCTTTTCCTAATGGAGGCAGAGCTTACCTGGCATGGCCTGTGGTGCTCAGTGCTTGGGAGTGGTGTGTGTGTGTGTGTGTGTGTGTGTGTGTGTGTGTGTGTGTGTGTGTGTGTGTTATGAAGGCAGGCCTGGGTCAGGCTTCTGCCTCGGTTGTGCTGAGTGCATCCATTCTTTTTATTTATTGGGTAGCTGAGTAGCTGCTAGGCCAGGGCTGCTGTTCCTGATTTCCATCTTGCTCTCTCCCAATCATTCCATCAACAGCTCTTTCTGTTTCTTGTGTCAGTCCCTATGCCGGGACTTACCCCATACCAGTGAGGAGTGGTGCCGCCCTGTGTCCCGGGAAAGTCTGTGAGCAGAGGCTGGTGGCACTGGTCTCTCCATGACATATGCAAGGGGGATCAGGAGCGAGGGTGGCACTGAGGACCCGTGGCTCTGTGGACCTGTGGCACACTGGCACCATCGAGAGCTTTGCGACTTGAGTCATTTTCTGCTCCCAGTGCCTTTTATGGGGAGGGGCTCCCCACCCCGTTTACAGTTGAGCATACTGAGGCTCAGGAAATGACCAGGCCCACTGATTTCTCTCAGTCAGTGCCCATTTGGGATGGAAACCCTCCGGGGCTCCACAAACCTAGCCACCATCTCCTTCACTCTCCTTCTCCCTCCCACTCTTCCCATACCACTTTCTCCAACTTCCTCATCTATTTTGTTTGTTTATTTTTGGGCCACACTGGCGGTGCTCAGGAGTCACTCCTGGGTGCTGCTCAGGGGAACAAATAGGCTGCTGGGGATCGAACTTGGGTTGACTGCATGTAAGGCAAGTGCCTAACCACTGTACTCTCACTTTGGCCCCTCCTCATCTATTTTTCATCAGAAGTTCAGAGAGAGTTTTCTGTGCAGTTGCCATGTCTTCAGTCACCCTCGGTCTTTACTCTCTGGGTCCTGTCCCTGCCCGTGCCAAGACCACCAGTACCTCTCTGGGGCCAACCCCAGCGAAGAGCAGCTCTTCATATGGTTGATGCGGGAGGTAGCTCCCCACTTCCGGCTGTTCACGCCCTCCTGGCTTCTCTCCTGACTCCTCCTGGCTTCCCTTCATCTTTTAATTAACAGATTAAAGAGTGCCTATGTGTTGTGTGCCTGCTGCGGGCCTGCCTGCACTGCACCAGGTGGCTGTGTGGGGCACTGAACCTCCAGGTGCCTGTCCTCTGGGTAGGAGGCACAGTGGGAACCCCCTCCCCCACCATCTGCACCTCTCCTCTCTGCTGGATGCTGCTTTCCCCCACAGGCCAGCTCCTCTCTGAATGAGCCACATTAATCTCACCTGCTCTGAGTCTTGCACCCCAGCTGCAACCTGAGGAATCTTTAGCCCCCAGAGCAGAACATTTTGCTTTGGTTTTGGCTGTGCTTGGGGTTTACTCCTGGCTCTGCACTCAGGGATCAAGCCTGGCAGGGCTTGAAGGACCATATGCGATGCTGCGTTTCAAGCCTGGACTGGCCACAAGCAAGGAAAGCACCTTGCCTGTTGTGTTATTGCTCCAGCTCTGTCCCCAAGTCTGGAATATTTTGCAGTGAGCTCTGACTCAGATACCCAGATGCCACCTGGCTCTCATCTCCTGCCCACAACGCCTCTGGATGCTGGTATCCTCTCCGTTTTCTCCTCCATGGAGTTGCCTTGTGCTTTCTTGGTTCCATTAGTCAGACTGCAGCCACTCACTGTCTCACCTGCCCGACTCCTGCTAATCCTGTGAGAATCAGCCCAGGTCTCTACCCAGGAAGTCCTCCAGAATGGATCAAGTGACGGTTGCATGTGTTCTGTGGAGGGGTTCCATTTTGCTGTTGCAGATCCTTGAGCCCTGGGTCCATAAGAGCTTGAATCAAGGCCCATAAGAGCTCACAGTAAGGACAGAGGGGCCTAAGGTTACAATTAGAATTAGCAACACTAATTGGGCCTGCCACCACACAGAGCCTCACAACAAGCCAGACCACCCTTCCCTACTGCATGGGGCCCACCATTTTCCACATCCCGACTTCCCTCTCGTCACAACTCCACCCAGCAGACCAGACTATCACAGCCGGCTCGCGCGGTTCATCTATAAATGCTTTATTTAGAGGTGACTACAACAGTATGCCACCCGCACGGCAAGCCTCGCAAGCTGCTCGTGTAGTATTTGATATGCCAAATACCAGTAACATTTATATTAGGTCATTCCGTGACCTAATATAATGGTTTGAGGCTCTTTATGTTCCTGGAGCAAGCGGATGCCTTTGGTGTACTAGCATGAGACAGGACATATGGAGATATTACTGGTGCCCGCTCTAGCAAATAGATGATTAACGGGAAGATTGTGATTGTGATTGTGAACACTAATTGGGCCCGTGACCTGAATTTCATTTCACAGTCTGTCCATGAGGGCGCAAGGCAGGGATGGTGTGGTGAGGCTCCTTGGTGTGAGGCTGCAGGCCCTGATATCTGGGTGATTCTCTGTTCTGGATATTTGGGGTAAGTTTCATTTATTTATATTTTTCATATAGCAATGTCTTTTATTTTATAATTTATTTATTAATATTTTATTATATCACTGTGAGATATACAATTACAAAGCTGTTCATGTTTGGGTTTTGGTCATACAGTATTTCAACACCCATCCCTCCACCAGTGCCCATTTCCCACCACCAATGTCCCCGATTTGCTCCCCCTCTCCCTAGCCTGCCTCTACGGCAGGTTCTTTATCTCTTTTTCTCTTTTTCTTTCTCTGTTTCTCTCTTCCTTCTCTTACACATTGAGGATTGCAATACATACATTTAGAGGTTATCATGTGTATCTTTTTGCCTGTATTCAATGCTCAGTTCTAGGCTGGTATTATCACTTTTGACAATTATTAGCACACTGTTCCCTTCTCTGTCTTACCTAACCTCTGACTCCCACACGTCTGTGGTAGATTCCACCTTTGACAAGATCTCTTGACCCATGCTTTGCCTGACCTTGGATATTGGTATCATAATATATATATATATATATATATATACATATACATATACATACATATATATATATCACTTGTCACTTGTATCACTTGTCTTCCCGTTCATCAATTTGTTCAAGCGGGCACCAGTAACATTCCATATGTCCTGTCACATGCTAGTGTAGCCCAAAAGGGCATCTACTCGCTCCAGGAACAGAAGAGCAAGCCTCAAACCATTCCTTCAGGTCATGGGAATGAGATCTATAATTGTTACCATATATATATATATAATGCAGATAAATGCAGTCATTCTATATATGTCTTTATATATGGTATCACTTGATCACTTGACATCCCATTATTCGTCAATTTGCTCGAGCGGGCACCAGTAATATTTCTATTTGACCCTATCACGGACCAGTGTAGCCCAATGGCATCTGGTTGCTTCAGGAATACAAAGAGCCTCCAACTGTTAATTCAGGGTCTTGATGAGGAAGTCTGACTATATATATATATATATATATATATATATATATATATATGTATGGTATATATGGTACCATACATATTATATATTTACTATATATATGGTATATATATAATACCATATATATGGTATTATATATATACCATATATAATATATATGGTATATATAATATATATACCATATATATAATGCAGATAAATATAGTCATTCTATATCTGTCTTTTTCCTTCTGGCTAATTTCATTCAACATGATCCTCTCCATGTCTATCCATTTATAGGCAAATTTCAAAACTTCATTTTTCCTAACAGCTGCATAGTATTCTATTGTGTAGATGTACCACAGTTTCTTTATCCAGCAGTCATCAGTTCGCGGGCACTCTGGTTGTTTCCAGATTCTGGCTATTGTGAATAGTGCTGCTATGAAAATAAAAGTGCAGATGGTGTTTCCACTGTGTGTTTTTGGCTTTCCAGGGTATATTCCCAGGAGTGGTATGGCTGGCTCAAATAGGAAGTCAATGTCTAGTCTCTGGAGGAGTCCATGTTGTTTTCCAAAAAAGGCTGTACCAGTTGACATTCCCACCAACAATGGATGAGAGTCCCCTTTTCCCCGCATCCACGCCAGCACTTGTTGTTCTTGCTCTTTTGGATATGTGCCTGTCTCTGTGGTGTGAGATGATATCTCATTGTGGCAATGTCTTTTATTACACGTGAGTTTTTAACATCATTTTCTCCTTCCACAGATAGGCAAAAATAAGTGTACTAATATTTAAAATGTTGGAACTTGCAACCTTATATGTTGCCCAGAGAAGGTAAACTATTCCTAGGACATGCTTAGCCAGGAGGGCAGTTCATCAGCTGACTTCTGAGAACACGAAGACGAATATGACAGACCATCTCCTCTCCTGAGCCTCCATTTGATAACTCTTCTTTTGATCCGCTCAGCAGCACATCTCTTGCCAACCATCATTAAATGTCCAAGAAACATTCATCTCCATCTTCTGCTGCAGGAATCTGGGTGATTGGTTTCTTGGCTATCACCAGAAAATGTTTTGGTGCTTTAGGGACAATGTTGTGGAAAGCAAGACACAGGTCATCCTCATAAATGACTTTGGCCAAGATTTCCTTACAGATGTTCTTCCTGAAGGTGGTGTTGCGTCCAGAGCCCGGGTGACCTGAGTCTTGGCAGTCTCACTTCCGTCTCTGCCTCTTGCCTGCGCTGCTGCCGGGGAGAAGCTCACAAGGAGGGAGAAGCCCTGGGGGGTAAATTTTCTGTGGGTGCAGGAGGCCAGGTCAGCAGATTGCACTTGTGCTCACAGTTACTGGATGTGCATTCACGAAGTACCTCTGTGTGCTTGGCTCACAGTTACTTGGCCTCCCACACACAGATTTACTGCTTGTTGTCTTAGGGGAGGAGCCTGGAAGATTTTCTCAAACGTGGGTCCCAGGCATGGCACCTGGCCCCGTTCCTGAGTGCTGGCTGCTCAGAGGGCATGTGGTGAGCGTCTTGGTGGGGCCCTAGGGCTGCCTTGATTGGCGTTCCATGAAGGTGACTGGAACACCAAGGAAAAGCACTTGACTATGGTGTCCCTTATGGCTAGGAGCAGCTAGACTGGTGCCCTCTGGCTTTTTAGGGCTCAGGAATCTGGTCGTCCTCTTGTGTCCCCCTGAATGGGATCTGACGGGGTGGTTCTGACACAGGCCCTGGTGATTCAGGCTTCAGTACGGGTGTTGAGAGGCGGTGCGTCATGAGGCGGCCACGCCACTCAGACTTCATTCTTCTCTTGGAAAAAAATTGGGGTTCTTACTCTTTGGGGATGTAGCTTAAAGTCCTAAATGGTGAGAAATCACTGGATTATGCGCTGGCTCCCGCTTCATCTGTGCATGCTCACTTAACACTCTCAGCTGCCTTTTGAAGTCGGTACTACAAGCTCAGTTTTATTCATTTATTTATTTTTGAAGTAAGAACAGATTTTATTTGGAGGTTCTGAGGAAGGGGCAGGAAGAGGAAAGTGATAGAGAGAGTGCACATCTCAGGAGGGAGACGTGGCGACACATGTGCTCGGGTATCACATGTTCTTGGTCACGTGGGCTCAAAGCGCACATGGGCGGACATTCAAGTTCAGTTTTAGATGGGGTGTTTAAGTTCAGAGAAAGAAGTTCATCCCCCAGGTCCTGCAGTTAGTGAGAGGTAGAGGCTGGGATTTGGGGTCCAGCTGTCTGGCTCCAGAGTCCACGCTAACTAACCACAGGACTCCATGGTTCTCTTGACTGGCTTCCCATTACCTTGAAATAAATTCAGTGTCCTTCCCTGAGTCCCAAATATGTGATCTCATCTTTTGTCTCTATTGGGCCTCCAGCTCTGAGCCTTCTTCTGGCCCTAAACGCATTGCTATCAGATACTATTTATTGGATGGAATAATCAAGTGTATCTATGATTTGAAGAATTCTCTTAAAAATCAGAATTTCTATCATATGAGCAAAACAAACAGCTGGAAATACACAAAGTCACTGAAGGCACCTGAGAGCCACTTTGCAGGGGCTTTGTTAGGGCTGACTTCAGCCATTTTAAGCATGTTCATTCCTTTTGCTTTCTTTTCTTTCTTCTTTAGGGTCACACCTGGCCATGCTCAGGACTTACTTCTGGTTTTGCACTCAGGGGTCATTCCTGGCTGTGCTTAGGGACCATATATGATACCAGAGACTAGACCTGGGTTGGCTGTATACAAGGCAAGCCACCCACCCACTGTATTATGTCTCCAGCCCCTTTATTTTTTAGTTGTCGTCTTAGAAGTGAGCCCTTAGCAGTCAGTAGCTGAACTAACAGATCAGCAGCAGAGTAATCACATGGAGTTTCCCCTCCTGTGTCCTGGGTTCCTCATCCTTGTAAAGATTATAATAATGTTCATGGGCCTGTAGAAGATCATCTGAGTTGTATGCTCAGGGCTTGAGTAGATGCAGTATAAGAAGAAACTCCACTGTCGCTGCTACTACCAACAGGGAAACCTACCTGAACAGTGGGAACTAGGACCTCATCTCTGGGCTCAGCATGGTAAGAATATCCCATGTTGGTTTGGGGGTGAATATTGAATATTTGTAAGAAATTAGCATGAACGTCTTTGCTAAAAAGATTCAGTAGAAGCCCGCTATGTGTAACAAGTTCAGTAAGCAAAAGAATAATGCAGATAGTCCAATTCGCATGTGACAGCTCAGTATAAAGGTCATTACTTTAGCAATACCATTCCGAGATATATGTTGTAATAAGCAATATAGACTTAGTTAAGCAATATAATTAGTGCCTGCTAAGGGAACAGGCATGGGGGTGGGAAGCGAGGGTCTTTGGTGGTGGTAAGGGCACACTGGTGGTGGGACTGGTGTTTGTATATCGAATACTTGAAACGACTGTACTGTGAACAACGGTAAATCATGGTGTTTTAAAAAAGTTTTTTTTTAAAGGAAGAATATCCCATGTTCAAGGAAGAACATCAAAAGTGGGCCTGGGGCATTTCTTAGTTTTACCAAAGGGTGAATTTATGTTTGAGAAAGGAATCAAACCCCAATGTGATATTTATCTGTGGTTTGGCTATTCATTGGCTCCGGCTTCCCTCAGTCTCTCTTCTTGTGGGCTGGGGTGGGCTTGGGACTGTAGAAGCTGGGACAAAGGAAGTAGGAGCCCTGGCAAAAGCTGTGGACATGGGGAGTCAGATTCTTAGCCTTCTCCCAACACTGACAATGAGAAAGTCACTGACCATCCCCACGCAGACCTCTGTTCCATTGTCTCCAAGACTGAGATCTGGAGTTGTCATTCCAGGAACTGTGTGCAGATGAAATGGAACCACAGATAGAGGACTGAGTAGCTGGTCTGGCCCATCTGAAGACTGGAATAAATGGTGAATGCTGTTATTATAATTAGTACCAGGAATTTCTGCCAACACATTCCCAAGTGGGCATGTCCCCAGTCTGGTCAATCAGAACATTCCATCCCATGGACCACAGAGATTGGTTTAAAGATAGATAGTTGACCCAAACTTGGCCAATAAAACCAGGCTCTGGGACTCATATTGGAGCTCTTGGGAAAGAGAAGGCCTCATTCTGCAGGGAACTGGAGGCTGGCATGGAGCTGATGGTGAGCGCTGTGCCTCCATGAAGAGAGCGACTGCCCAGCTGAGGAGGAGGACTAGGATAACATTTCTTTGTGTTGGTTCTGTCAAACAGTTGAGCAAAGTAGATGTACATTTTGGTGCTCCACCAGCCGTCAATGAGCGCTCTGGTTGCTCCACCTTGCCAACATTTTGTCTGTTTTTGGTTACATGTTTGAACTTAAAATAATATCCCTTTGCGATTTTAAGATGGTCATTGGGTGGTCTTTGTGGTAAAGGAGTAGCACATTTCTTCTGCTTTTATACGTTGCATTGTTGTCTTTTCCCTTTTGATTTGTAGAGTTATTTATATTTTCTGGATGTAAGTTATTTGTTAGGCTGAATTATTGCAAATATTCAATAGATTTGGTTAGACTTAGATATTATGTATTTCTCCTCAGCTCTTATGGTTATATTTTCTTTAAAATTAAAAAATTACTTACAAATTTTATTTACTTGTTGGTTCTTGGGTCACAGCCACTGGTGCTCAGA
Source organism: Cryptotis parvus (assembly GCA_021461705.1). Taxonomy (NCBI): domain Eukaryota; kingdom Metazoa; phylum Chordata; class Mammalia; order Eulipotyphla; family Soricidae; genus Cryptotis; species Cryptotis parvus. The sequence continues at coordinate 60,078 of JAJIBD010004810.1, read as the reverse complement.
TCTTAATCTTGGCTCTGTGCCCAGGCATCACCCTTGGTGGGCCAGGGGACCATACAGGGTGCCGGAGAGAGAAATTGGGTCTGCCACTTACAAGGCAAGCCATGTCTGTTGTACTATCATTCCAGCCTGCTTAGGTTGTGTTTACACTTAAGATATCTTTCAATAATAATTATTCATTTGGTTTTTGAGCCCTGAGTATGGCTTTTGGACCACATTCAGGGATTACGCCTGGCTTTGTGCTTAATGGTCACTTCCAGTGGGAAGTGGTGACAGGGATTGAATCTGGATCAGTCACATGCATGGCAAGCACTTTACCTGCCATACTATATCTCTGGCCAAATAAACATACATTTTAAATCTAATTGTACTCAGATATTTTAAATATTTTTGTTTTGGGGTCATATCTGGCTGTGCTCAGGGGTTACTCCTGGCTCGCCACTCAGGAATCATTCCCGGTGGGCTTGTGGAACCATATGGGATACTGGGGATTAAACCTGGGACAGCTGCACCTTACCCACTGTACTATCTCTCCAGACCCAGCACTTCCCAGTCAGCTTCCAGGACAACTGTCCTCCCCACTTCTGGGCTTGGCCGATGCTGGCAATTCCTAGGAGCAGATGTCATCTCGCATGAGCTGGAGCCCTACAGTGCTGGTTGTGACAGGAGGTGGTGGTTGGAGCTAATGCCCTTGGAGGGTGCCTCCACCCCAGGCTCCCTGTGCTGAAATAAGGAAGGCTTATTCCTGTATCAGGTATTTCTAGATGGTTTGGGGTCGTGGCAGCTGTGTCAAATGTCAGATCTTCTGCTCTAAGGTCTCTTTTGTGTACTGCCCTCAACCTACCTCTTGAGAGTGAACCAAGAGGGACTGACCTTTGTGGATATCTCCTGGACTTCCTGCATGTAGAAAGTGAGAAAACACGAATAGGAAGAGCCCATGAGACTACACACCCAGCAGGCTTGGTGTGTGGGCTGTGGACACCAGCTCAGGTCACCAGCAGGATTCTTATGCAGTCATGGAGGTGGGAGGCAGCAGAGAAGGGGCGTGTGTGTGTGTGTGTGTGTGTGTGTGTGTGTGTGTGTGACCAATGCTGGTGAGTTCTGGTCACTGTGACCTCAAAGTTTTCCGCCCGCCTGCTCATTAATCAAAGTTTGACCCTCCCCCTTGCCAGCTGTATGACATTTACCAATATATACAACTCTTTGGTTTTTTTTTTTTTTTGCTTTTTTGGGTCACACCCGGCAATGCTCAGGGGTTTCTCCTGACTCTGCACTCAGGAATTACTCCTGGCGGTGCTCAGGGGACCATATGGGATGCCGGAGATCGAACCCAGGCCGGCATGGGCCAGCTGTGTGCAAGGCAAACGCCCTACCCACTGGACAATATGCACAACTCTTTAAACTTAATGTCCTCTTCTACAAAAGCAGGCAAAATACCTCTTCCTAAAGCAAAGGTGACAATAATCTTTAAAAATAGAAATAATAATAAATGATGATAATAATAAAATAGGGGAGATTCCTTTTTAGATTAATAGACTTTTAAAAACATTTTAACATTTTAAGTTAATAAGCTGGTTTCTGCTCTGCGGGTGTACCTGTGTCCCGTGGTCAGGAAAATAAACATTTCTGTTACTTGATTTTGCATATCGAACACGAGAACACGAGAACATAAGAAAACCTGAGCAATAATACAGTTTCTATATACAACTCCAGCGCATGCAGCACGCACACACACACACACACACATACTCTCACACACACAATTCCCTATTTTCCATTTTTTTTGGGTTTTGGCCCACACCCAGTGGTGCTCAGGGGATGTTCCTAGTTCTGTGCTCAGGGGTCACTCCTGGCAGTGCTCAGTGATGCAGTGTTGGGGGTAATAGGGTCCAAAGCATTCAAGGCAAGGACTTAACCTATATGCTACCTAAACCCTTCTCAAAGTATTTTAGCTTTGCATTTTGCATTCTGAGTTAACTTTTTGGTGTGTGTAATATCTGGGTCTAGAATCTTTTCCATGTTGAATGTTCAGTGTTTCCAACACTATTTGTTGAAAAGACTCTTTTGTCTCAATGGAACTACTTCTGCTCCTTTGTAAAAGATCAGTTGATAACAATGTGTGAGCGACCATCTCTCCTTCCTGCCTCACATAAGCCACCCGTGAGGCCTACCTACATCATTTGGCGACCACAGCAGGATGTTGCAGTGAAGAGTTCCCTCAGAAGAAGGTAATTTGTGAAAAATCCACTGAGAAGGGCCTCAGATACACGGGGCAGAGTTGCTATCGGCTCTCCCTATGCCCAGCTGATCATGAGGCACCCAGGAGGGAAGGCGGGTTCTAGACCCAGCCCACCATCCCAGCAGAGCCTTGCAAGAAGCCAGAGGAACCCCTATACCATGAGGGTCACCATTTTCAACATCTGGACTCCACAGATTATCAGAGCTCCACCCAGCAGAAAAGCTGATCACAAGCCCGGCTTGTCAGAGTCCTACCCTACAGCAGTCTATTTCAAGCCCAGGTATGCCTGATCCAGAGACTCAGATCCACAGGGCAGAACTGCTACTGACTCAGCTGATCATGAAGTGCCCAGGAGGGAAGGCAGGTTCTAGCTCTGGCCCACCATCCCAGCAGAGCCTCACAAGAAGCCAGAGGAACCTCCACACCATGAGGGGCGCCATTTTCACATGCAGACTTCACAGCTCATCAGAGCTCCACCCAGCAGAAAAACTGATCTTTTTCTTTCTTGCGCAGCATTTTGTGGCTGCACAGTTCATCAATAAATGCACAAGATGAGAGCCAACTACAAGAGTATCCCACTCGCACGGCAGAGCCTGGCAAGCCACCCGTGTAGTATTTGATATGCCAAAAACCAGTAACTATTATAGACCTCATTCCCATGACCTGAAGAATGGTTTGAGGCTCTTCATGTTCCTGAGTGAGCAGATGCCCTTGTACTATACTAGCATGTGACAGGTTGTATGAAGATGTTACTGGTGTCTACTCGAGCAAATTGATGAACAAGGGGAAGAAAAGTGACAAGTGATACAAGTGATCATTTCCCCCTCTGTTTTATTCCATTCATATATTTATCTATTTCTTTTGCTAATATTATACTTTCTTAGTGTAGCTTTATAATAAGTCTTGAAATAAAATAATGTTATGCCTATTTTCTGGGTTTTGTTCCTTATTGTTGTTTTTTGTTTTTAAATCATACCTGACAATGTTCAGGGGTTACTCCTGTCTCTGCACTCAAGAATTACTCCTGGTGATGCTTGGGGGACTATATGGATGCCAGGAATCAAACCAAGTTGGCTGCGTGTGAGGTAAGTGCCTTACCTGCTATACTATCTCTCTAGGCCCCTGAGTTTGTTCTTATTCACTATATTGTTGCTTGTTCTTGAAATTTTGCCTTTCTATATAAATTTTAGTTTGTTGATATCTAAAAATGTTCCTAGCTGGGATTTTTATTGAGCATGTGCTAAATCAGTACATGTAGAATTATATAGCATTATGGGTTATTCTTGCTTGTGAAGATGAACATACAAAGAAGATGAAATTGAGAAATTCTACATGGAATTGGAGGAGTTCTATAAAAAAGATCACACCTTCTACAAGATCATAGTCGGTGATTTTAATGCCAAGATAGGACCGAGAAGATCGGCTGAAGAACTCCACATCGGGACCCATGGCCTAGAATGGAACGAACAGGGTGAGAGACTATCTGAGTTCATCATGTCCACCAAGACTATTCATGGGAACTCACAGTTTCAGAAGGCTGAAGTGAAACGTTGGACATGGGAATCTCCTGGCGGACAGTTCCACAATGAAATTGACCACATCATCTTCAATCGACGGTTTTGTCTGACTGATGTTGCTGTCGTCCCCAAATTCCAGACAGGATCGGACCACCGTCTCCTTCGTGCAAAATTCTACTTCCCGCAACGGGAGAAAAGGCTGCAAAGTTTAAGAAGAGAACTCCCAGAACGACCACCAATTGGGAACTCTTTGGCACCATTGCGGCAACATGGGAAGATACCATCATTGATGACATCGATGAAGAATACAACCGACTGGTTCAGCACCTCCATGATTGTGCGAAGAATGCCAAGAGAGAGAAAAAACACAAAGGACGCTTGTCTTCAGAAACTCTTGAGCTCATTCGCCAATGTGGCAAGGCGCGAGCCTCAGGAGACCAAATGCTAACGTCCAAGCTTGCTAAACAGTGCAGAGAAGCGATAAAAGCAGACCTCAAAGACAGAAGAGCAGAAATACTGGAAGATGCAGCAGAAGCCGGGAAAAGTATTCGCACTGCCCACCTGTCCTTCGCCAACTATAAGACCAAGATGACTGCCCTCCGATGCCCTGATGGATCTATCACATCTTCCAGAAAGGCAATGGAGAAGATTATCCAGGACTTCTACTCAAATCTCTTTGATAGCCACATCCACCTGCCCACATACCAAATTCCACAGGATGGATACGTCATTCCCAATGTTCTCCCTTCTGAAATAAGACATGCCATCTCATCGGTAAAGAAGGGAACAGCACCAGGCCCAGACAAAGTCAGACCCGAACATCTGAAGAATCTGCCGTCGGTGCTCATCAATACACTAGCTCGGCTCTTCACACGCTACCTATCCGAATGCAAGGTGCCCTCCCAATGGAAAACCAGCAGGACAGTTCTACTGTTCAAGAAGGGAGACATTCATGACATCGGCAACTATCGCCCCATCTGCCTGTTGTCTGTCATCTACAAGCTGTTTACACGAGTTATCCTGAACAGGATTAGCAGAACACTAGATGAAGGTCAACCATGCGAGCAAGCAGGTTTCCGGAAAGGATTCAGCACAATCGACCATATCCACACAGTAACCAAGCTCATTGAGGTTTGTAGGGAGTACAAGATGCCGCTCTGTCTCACGTTCATTGATTTACAGAAAGCCTTTGATTCTGTGGAAACTGAAGCAGTCATCGAAGCCCTAGTCAAACAGGGGTGTTCAAACCCAATACATCAAGATCCTTCGTGAGCTGTATTACGGATTCACCACCAGGATCTCACCATTCTACAAAGAAGTGATCATTGATGTCAAAAAGAGGGGTTCGACAGGGTGATACCATCTCACCAAAACTCTTCAGTGCCACCCTCGAGAACATCATGAGACAATTAGAATGGGAAGGAATGGGAGTGAAGATAGATGGTCGGCAACTACATCACCTCCGCTTCGCTGATGACATTGTTCTAATAACACCAAACATTAGCCAAGCGGCACAAATGCTGGCTGACTTTGACCGAGAATGTGGAAAGGGTAGGTCTACAGCTGAATCTGAAGAAAACTATGTTCATGAGAAATGAACTAGTTCCAGAGGCCCCATTCTCTCTCAATGGAACAAACATCTCTGAATGCAGCAGTTATGTGTACCTAGGTCGAGAAGTCAACATGATGAATGACCTAAAACCTGAGCTGCGCAGGAGGAAGAGAGTGGCATGGAATGCCTTCAAAGGCATCGAAGAAATAGCTAAAAGGACAAAAGAACCTCCGGCTCCGGGCACATCTCTTCGACTCCACCGTTCTCCCTGCATTAACATACGCCTCAGAGACCTGGGCCCTACGAAAGCAGGATGAGAATGCTATTCGGGTCTCCCAGAGAGGAATCGAAAGAGCTATGCTTGGAATATCACGTCTCACTCAAGTGAGAGAAGGAATCCGGAGTTCTGACCTCCGTCGCTATTCCAGAATCAGGGACGCTGTCTCGTTTGCCAAGGCATCGAAAATCAGATGGGCTGGACATGTAATGCGATTTGGAGACAACCGCTGGACTAGAGCCGTTACCGACTGGATCCCACGGGATGTCAAAGATCACGTGGCCGCCCACCTACAAGATGGTCAGACTTCCTTGTTAAGACCCTGAAGGAACGGTTTGAGGCTCTTCATATTCCTGAATCAACCAGATGCCATTGGGCTACATTGGCACGTGATAGGGTCCAATGGAAATGTTACTGGCGCCCGCTCGAGCAAATCGATGAGTAACGGGATTCAAGTGATCAAGTGATCAAGTGATCAAGTGAAGATGAACAATCTTTCTATTCATTTAGGTCTTCTTTAATGTTTTCTTTGATTTTTTTGGGTAGTTTTTCCTCATATATATCTTGAATATAATTTTTTAGATTTATTGTTTGCCATTTCTTTTTTTGGTACTAATCTAAATGGCATTATATATTTAAATTTTATTTAAGATTTATTTTTGGGTCACATCCTGCACTGCTTAGGGTTTACTCCCGACTGTGGACTCAGGAACTACACCTGACAGTGCTCGGGGGACCATATGGGATGCCGAGGATCAAACCCAGGTCGGCAGCATGCAAGACAAATGCTCTACCTGCTATGCTATTGCTCTGGCCCTATTTAAGATTTTTCAATTAGCAATAATCGCATCTTAGAAAAACCTTATTGGCTACGATACTGCCATTTCACAAAGCTATTATTTAAGATTTTTATTATAGTAAAATAATAACATGGTTATAACAGTGCTTAAATTCATAGTAAAACTTTGTATTTTTAAGTTTGAAAATTCGAATTGTTCATTGCTGGTGCAAGAAAACCAATTCACTTTAGTATGTATGTTAATCTTATAACCCACAATCTTGCTGTAATCCCTTGCTTTAAGAGTTATAGGAGTTTCTTGTCTGTTCCTTGAGACTTCAATTATTTAGGTCTTTAGACCACACCTGGTTGTGTTCAGGGGTTACTCCTGGTTCTGTGCTCGAGGATTACTCCTGGCATGCTTGGAGGGCTGTGAGTGAACCTGGGTCAGCAGCAAGCGAAACAGGCACTTAATCTCTGTACGATCTCTCTGGCCCTCTTTGATATTTTCAACATTGAGAGACATGCCATCTGAAAGAGATGATATTTTATCACGATCACGATCTTCCCGTTGATCATCTATTTGCTAGAGCGGGCACCAGTAATATCTCCATATGTCCTGTCTCATGCCAGTAGAGCCAGGGGCATCAGCTTGCTACAGGAACATAAAGAGCCTCAAACCATTATATTAGGTCATGGGAATGACCTAATATAGTGTTACTGGAATTTGGCATATCATATACAACACGAGAAGCTTGCCAGGCTTGTCGAGTGGGAGGCAAACTCTTTTAAACACCTCCAAATAAAGCATTTATTGATGAACCGCGGCGCAAGCTGGGCTGTGATGGGCTGGTCTGCTGGGTGGAGTTCTGACGAGAGGGAAGTCCAGAAGTGTTAAATGGCGGCGCCCGTGGAGTGAGGAGTGGTGGTCTGGCTTGTTGTGAGGCTCTGCCGAGGTGGTGGGCCAGGGCTAGAACCCGCCATGCCTCCCGACTGCCTCATGAACGGCTTTGCACAGGGAGAGCAAGGAACAGGAGCAAGGAACAGCTCTGCCCCATGTGTGAGAGTCTCTGGACCAGCATACCTGGGCCGGATTGAGGAAAAAAGCTGCGGCAGGGTGGGTGTCGGTGATCCGGGCTGTGATGGGCTGGTCTGCTGGGTGGAGTTCTGACGAGAGGGAAGTCCAGAAGTGGAAAATGGCGGCTTCCTAATATGCATGCCTTTATTTCCATTTTTTGTCTTCCCTCTTTAGCTGACATTCCCATATAATGTTGAATAAATGTGAAGTGGTATCTCCTTTGACTTGCTCGCCATCTTAATGGGGAAGCATTCAGTTTTTCATAATTAAATATGATGTTATCTGTAGGTTTCTGTAATTCTTCACCAAGTAACAGCAATTTCTTTCTATTCATGTTTGATCAGATTTTAAAATAGGTAGATGGGGGACTGGAAAACAAACCCAGGCTCTCAACAGAGGGGCATGAATTCTACTTCTGAGCTATATTCCTGGTCCTAAAATAACTTTTTTAAAAATTTTTTAAATTTTTTTTTCAGTATCATTCTTTGCTTTTATTTTATTTTTTTTTAAATATTTTATTACACCGCCATGTGATATACAATTACAAAGATGTTCATGTTTGGGTTTCAGTCATACAGTCTTCCAGCACCCATCCCTCCACCAGTGCCCATCTCCCACCACCAATGTCCCCACTTCCCTCCCCCTCCCCCAGCCTGCCTCTATGGCAAGTTCTTTATCTCTTCTCTCTCTCTCTTTCTTTCTCTCTTCTCTTACACATTGTGGATTGCAATACATACATTTAGAGATTATCATGTATATCTTTTCTCCTATATTCAATGCTCAGTTCTAGGCTGGCATTATCACTTTTGACAAATATTAGCACACTGTTCCCTTCTCTGTCTCACCTAACCTCTGATTCCCACATGTCCGTGGTAGATTCCACCTTTTTTTTTTAATTGAAAGATGCTCATTTACAGTCTTGGTTCCACAGGGTTCCAACACGCACCCTCCACCCAAACCCATCTCCCATCACCAATGTCCCGTCTCCCTCCCCCCCGCACCCCAACCACCTGGCGGGCTCTGCATGTCATTTCCTTCCTCTCTATATCTCCCTCCCAACAAACTTTCCTGCTCTTCGTGGAATGCAGCGCACCAAAAGACATCACTGTTTCACCACCCTAGTGGCCCGACAGCCGCTTGCGGCTCTGGCGACCTGGGCTCAAACTGGTTTTTGCTCTGTTCCTCTGGTCGTGAGGCAGTTTCCCAGCGTCCGGACAACAAAAATGGTGGCTAGTGTGATGGACAAGTCTCATCCGGCTGCTTCCGGGACCCCCGGAGGCGACGGGCCCACTCCCAAAGCCCATCTGCCCTCCTCGGGGTTCCATGGTCAGCTAAGGCCCGGTGCGAGCCGAGTTTCAGCCTCCCCAGCCGTCTGCAAGACTCTGGATGCTGGCCCGTGGGCAGCTCCTGGGCAGGGCCACCAGGCTCGACAAAATGGAGGGGATAGAATAACTTTTTAAAACAGTGACTGGGTGTTGAATTTTGTCAGATGTGTATTTCTCAGTGTTTAGAGTTTTCAGAGGGTTAAGTGAGATAAAATATCAGCAGCACAGGGGCCAGTGTGTGGAAGATACTCACTATGTTATAATTGAGAGGCGGCAATGCAGTCAGACACGCACCCCAGAGCCAGGTGGTCAGTGTTTAGCCTTGACCCACAACATACACGCTGGGTGACCTGCAGTAAGTTACTATCCTATGTTTCTTTTCTTGTTTTATTTTGTTTTTGGGTCACATCTGGTGAGGTTTAGGGGTTACCTGGCTTTGCACTCAGGAATCACTCCTGTTGGTGCAGGGGCCATAGAGGATGCTGGGGATCACACCTGTGTTGACCATGTGCAGGGCAAGGCCCTTACCTGCTGTACTACCTCTCCAGCCCCTTAACCTCTATTCTTTATTTCAGTTTCTTCATCTTTAAAATAGGAGTGATAATTGTATCTTCTTCATAGAATTACTTACAGAGGAAACCAGTGAGTATTTCTAAATTGTTTATTAGAGAAAAACATGTTTTTCTCTAATATTTTATGTTTCCTTCCAAATATTTTTTTTGACTGGAGAGAGTATATAGTGGGGAAGGCAGTTGTCCTATATGCAGCCAACCTATGGTTCATTTCCTCAGCTCTGCATGTGGTCACTGAGCACCAAGCCAGGAGTAAACCCCTGAGCACAGCCGGTATGGAACCCACAACCCCCACCCCCACCAAAGAGCAGAACCTGGCATTTAGTAAGTGCTGTACATGTATTACTATTTCAAAATCAGTATTTCTAATGATATTTATCTCATCCAGCTGTTTACATATCCAAGAAGCAGTTGAAAACATGGTCAGGTGGCCTAAATTTGGGTTCCAGCTTTGTTACTTACTGGTTTATGATACTGAACAAAGGACATAAACTATGTCTCAAGTTTTAAATTTGTGAGTAACTGACTACATTATAAAGTTTCTGTATGGTTTCACTTATCATATATGTAAAGAGATTAGAAAATACTTGACTAGAACCTGTTGGTTGTTATGTTCTTTCTGGAGGCTAATGTCTTTTCAAGGCTCCATCTCTGGCTGGGTGAGCCAGAGACTATGTGTGAGGAGCATAAACCCAGGAGTCAGGGCTGGCGAGGGATTCAGACTGCAGCTCAGAGATGGGATGTTAGGTTGCTAATTTAGGAGCTTAGCATGAGGTCGTGAGCTCTTACTGCTTCTGGTGATGCTCAGGCAGGGCCTGTTGGCCTGTGGTTGAGTGAAGCAGAAGCTCTCATCTTGTTTGAGAGTCTGGGAAATGGGGTTTTATTTATTCAGTTATTTATTCAGTTATTTGTTTGTTTGTTTGTTTATCTATTTATTTATCTATCTATTTATTTATTTATTTATTTATTTATTTATTTATTTATTTATTTATTTATTTATTTATTTGCTTTTTGGGTCACACCCGGCTCTGCACTCAGAAATCACTCCTGGCGGTGCTCGGGGGACCATATGGGATACCGGAAATCGAACCCGGGCTGGCATGAGCCGGCCGCTTGCAAGGCAAACGCCCTACCCGCTGGGCTATCGCTCCGGTCCCAGGAAATGGGGTTTTAGAGGATGGATGATGGGACTTAGAAGATGACTGTGAGGATGAAGCGCAAGGGTATGAGAAGGTGCTTGTGTATTGGTCGGAGCAGGCACTGATAGTATTCTTCCAGCTTTAATCAGAGTTCGTCCACTTGTATGTTTTATTTGTGTGTTTGGGGCCACTCCTGGCAGTGTTTAAGACTTTCTCTTGGGTCTGTGTTCAAAGTACCCCTAGACGTACTTTGAGGACCCAGTGGGGTACTGGGGTTGAACCTAATCAGTGTGCAAGGCAAGTGCCCTACCCACTGTACTGTCTTTTGGCCCCACTTGAATCTTTTCTTTTGTTTTCTTTTAAAATTTAACTTTTCCTTTTTTTTTTTTTTTTTGCTTTTTGGGTCACACCCGGCAATGCTCAGGGGTTACTCCTGGCTCTGCACTCAGGAATCACTCCTGGCAGTGCTCGGGGACCATATGGGATGCCAGGGATCGAACCCAGGCCGGCAGAGGCCGGCCGTGCAAGGCAAACACCCTACCCGCTGGGCTATCGCTCCGGCCCCTCCTTTTCTTTTTTTTTAAATAAATTTAAAATTTTGTGTCTGTTTAATGCTTTGAGATTCTAGAGACAATATATTTGGGAAGTAAGATACAGAGTCCCTGTCATGAAGAGCCATTTGAAATCTTATAGTCCAATTCCACCTTTTTTTGACAGCAGGGGGATTTTTCAATTATTTTTTCTTTTTTGAGTCACACCCAGCAGTGCTCAGGGGTTACTCCTGGCTCTGCACTCAGGACTTACTCCTGGCACTGTGTGGGGGACCATATGGGATGCTGGGGATTGAACCTGGGTCAGCTGCGTGCAAGGCAAATGCCCTACCGCTGTGCTATCACTCTGGCCCTATTTTTCAATTTTTAAAAAAAATTTCACAGTACTGGGGCTGGAACACTTGAAGCATGCAGCCTGCCACTGAGTCCCCTCCCAGCTAGCAAGGGAAGTCAAGGTTACTAGAGAGAAAATAATTTTTGAAAATCATCCAGCGTGTTGCAGGGAAGATGTGGTACTAAATAACTTGAGACTCTTGACTCCTGTTCCAGTGCTCACTTTCTCAGGCCTCCTGGCTCTTCATATGACTGCCATTCCCAGCCTCGGGTGGGCACTTTGCCCCTAGGTCCTACATAGTTGATAACATGAGCTCTAGCTTTGCTTGAGTTCAGATTCTTAGAGTAGAATATGCACAGCCTGTTTCTCCATTGGGCCAAAGCTCAGGGTTTATCCCAAAAGTGGCCCAATTGGTGATTTGTCTAGATCTCTCTTGCTGCTGGGTAGGAGATGAGCTGGAGGGAAGAGGCACTATGTGGACAACCTGGCTGATGGACTGTCTAGTTAATAAGTGTTGGGGCTGGACTGGGAAAATGACTGTGATAGAGAAAGAAAGGGATGTTATAGGGCAGAATTTATAGGACCTTGTGATATAAAAAAGAAGGGGTGAGGAGGAAGAATCAAGGACACTGCTTGATTTTAACTATTTGGTTAGTTCAATCAGAGAGGTTGGCCAAATGTGGACTGTTGCCTATTTTATTTTTTTTTTTATTTTATTTATTTATTTTTTTTTTTTTTGCTTTTTGGGTCACACCTGGCAATGCTCAGGGGCCTCTCCTGGCTCTGCACTCAGGAATCACTCCTGGACATGCTCAAGGGACCATATAGGATGCCGGGGATCGAACCTGGGCGGGATGGGCCGGCTGCGTGCAAGGCAAACACCCTACCCACTGGGCTATCGCTCCGGCCCCTGTTGCCTATTTTATAAATAAAGTTTTATTGGAACTCAGCAATACCATTCACTTAGGTGTTGTCTGTGACTGGTTTTATCCTATAATGCAGTGGAGTGGTGTGACAGAAATCATGAGGTTCTCAAAGCTTACTTTTATTATCTGGATGTTTATTTATTTGTTTTTTGGCCATACCCACTGATGGTGTACAAGGCTTACTCCTGGCTCTGTACTCAGGGATCAGTTTTGGTGGACTTGGGAGATCAATATAGGGTGCTGGGGATTGAATGGGGCTTGGTTACATGCAAAGCAGACACCCTACCACCTGGCCCCAATTATTTGGACCTTTAAAGACCAGTTTGCAGAACCCTGACTTAAGTAGTTGTTTAATTCACATATAATATTTATATAAAAAGAATCAGTTAAAACAGTACTGTGACTAAATCCACAATTGCCAATCCATCTACCCACCCACTGCCAATCCCTCCGCCCATTCACCAACCCACCCACCCGCCAATCCATCATCCATTCATACATCCCTTCACCATCTCTCCCTCCTTCCCTCCACCCACCCACCCACCATCCATACATACATCTACTCACCCAGACATCCCTCTCTTCCTTGCTCCCTACTGCCCTCCTCAGTCTATTTCCTGGCCACTCTTTTTGGGTTGCCTGGACAGCTTGCCTGTGCCCAATAACCGGCTGAGAGCATCTGGTTTCTGTGGGCAGCATCTTGCAGACAGATGCTCTCACAAATCAGCACACCAAGGCTGTGGTGGGATCGGTAGCACATCTGGATAATGCCACTGTTGGCTCCACCATGAGGCCTTCTTGAGCCAGTTTGGCCTCTGGCTGCTCAGACTAATAGGTTTTTGGGGTAATCACATTTACACGAATCTCTTCTCAGACATGCGGTTACTTACTCCAAATGATAGTCCCTTGAGCTTGGCATTCCTATAACTCCATTGTGAAGATCAAGAAAGCAAGATCCAGGGAAGTGTTTAGGTCTGGGCAAAGGGAAGAAGGCAGCCCTCATCGTGGTCAGAACTGAAGAGGTGCCTTGTGGTTCCAATTCCTCATCCCTTGAAGATTTAGGGAGTATAACAGAAGGATCCCTTGGGCCAGAACCCCTCGACCTCCCAGACATCTGGCACCTCTCCTGCTTTGGTCCTAAGCCGGGGTTACAGATGTGCTCTGGACAGTGTGGGAATGCAGCTTCGCAGCAGTAATTAGTTTATTCCTGAGGTCAGCAGTATAAATAGTAGAAAAATGTATTTCCTGTTCCAAGCCAAATAAGCAAGTGGCAGCCAGTTGGCTAGGCGCCATTGATAGGATTTCAGTTGTGTGTGTGTGTGTGTGTGTGTGTGTGTGTGTGTGTGTGTGTGTGTGTGTACGCGTGCATGCAAGTCTTGCCTTTGGCCATGAGTTTGGGCGGGAGAGCAGAGGAATGTCTCTTCACAAGCCCAGTCCTGCCCGTGACTGGTGACTTACTGGGAAGTCTCCGACAGTCTGCTGTCCTGCCAGGTATTTCCAGGTTCCTGCTGTGATCATGGAGATTAGCTAAGGTGGGCAGATAGATCAAGGAGCAGCACCAAGTCTGGCTTCTTCTATTGGCAATCACCATGCCTGGCATGATCAAGAGATAATGATGATCATAGAAAATTCTTTAAAGAGTAAATAAATGGGATGGTGCCCTGCCTTCCAGGTGGATGAGAATTGAGTTATAGCAGCAGGTGAGGGGCAGCACCGTTATTTCTATTGTGTATTATTATTATTATTTTTTTTTTTTTTGCTTTTTGGGTCACACCCGGCTATGCTCAGGGGTTTCTCCTGGCTCTGCACTCAGGACTTACTCCTGGCAGTGTTCGGGGACCATATGGGATGCCGGGGATCGAACCTGGGCCAGCATGGGCCAGCTGCATGCAAGGCAAGCGCCCTACCCGCTGGGCTATCGCTCCAGCCCCTCTATTGTGTCTTTTACATAAATAAGAAAGAAAAGTCCTGGGGTGTTCAATTTGGAGTGGAGATTGCAGAATGTTGGCTCACCCCTGTGGATTTTAGAAGGCACTTAGGTGTATTTACTGTGTGGGGTCTACCTGCGTGTCCTTCCACTTTTTAAAATTTATTTATTAATTTGTTCATTCATTTATGTACTAGTTTCTTTGTTGCATTTTTCTTTTGTTTTTGAACCATCTTACATGATGGTCTGGAAGTGAGGGAGACACGAAGGAAGGTACTCAGGCTTTTACGGATGTCAGGTGTCCGTGTCACTCCGCTGGATTCTCTCACTCTGCTTGTTGTCTTCCGCATGTTGTCGCTCAGTGGTCACTTTTACTAGAAAGCTCCTTGGCTGCCCGCACTGTCCTCCTCTCTATGCCTCCCAGTTTGGCAGCTGCTGTCCCCATGGGAGGTTTCCTGTGTACTTTCTAGATAATTGAGGGTGTTTCGTTCTTGACTGTGTCCCTGGAGTGAGATCTGTCTTGGGGTAGGAGCACAAGGTCCTTTATGAATGCAGCCTTTCTAATGGAACTCGACTCTGCATCCTGAATATGACTCACCGAGCTCGTTTCTAAAGGGCAAGAGAACCTTCTTAATTCCTCTCCTTCACATTTTCATCCCATGAGCTGAGAGCACAGAGCGAGTGAGCCACAGGCTGGAGTAAGATTGGAAGGTGGGTGGGACCTTGAGAATCGTCCTTCAGGCCAGAGCCCACAGTTTGGACAGCCCTGGTAGAGGGGCAGGCAGACCCCTGGAGACCCCTGCAGGGACCCTTGGATATGGTAACATGATCCCTCTTCTTCCCAGGCATGGACTTACTGACTCCTGGAGGCCCTACTTCCTGCTTACTGGTCAAGCTGGACACTTGCTGCTCCGGCCAACACTCTGTCTTGGGCTGAGTGAAGACGCTGGGAGATGATGGAGGGACCCTCCGGGCCTGTGGGCTTTGCTTGTCCTCTTCAGGGCCAAGTGGACCTTGCTGGTCCTCCTCAGGGGACTGGTGGAGCTCTGCCTCTCTCAGGCTGCCACCCATTCTCTCAGCTTTTCTAGAAGTCCACATGAAACCCCCAGAAACTTCCTGTTGTCTACACTGTGGCTTTACATGGCATTTCCGTGTAGACTCTTCTCTCCGGCATTCACCCAGCATTTTCCCTGGATTCAAGAATCTGAGATTCCCACATTTTGGGGCTTATCCCCACTTGGTCCAGTGAAGGCTCATCTTCCACGGGTCAGAGCCCCAGCGGGCTTTCTCCTGTGAGCATTAAAACGGGGGTTTGCTTAGACTATTTCTTTTATTCACAAATAGACGACTCTGCTTGCACCCAAGTAGGTCTGTGGTGCCTGACATGCAGAGTAACTGAAACCATCCTCCGCCTCATCTCCTGCTCACTCCTTCAAGTCCCGGGCTGACTTGGGACATGTGATGCTGAGTAATGGAGAGGCCGTAAATTATGGTTGGGGCTCCTGTGGGGTCTGGGTGGAGCAAAAGCACATGCGGCCATAGGCAGTGGTTGGTTGAAACGCTGCTCACCCGGTCCAATTTGGCAGTGAGGACTTTGCTAAGGAAGCAGCTGCCCACGGTCAGACCTGGGGAAGGACCTGGATGCCCGAGTCCCCCTTTCCCACCTTGCTTTTCTCCCCAGGATGATGGCAGTCACCCCAGCACGCACGGCTGTGAGCCAGGAGTGGGGGCAGTCAGGTGGGCTTGTCTGCTGGTTTGGGGCACCTGGAGACAGCACCCCCACCATGCCTGCCTCATCTCTTGTCAGTTGGCAGCCGAAGACTCGTCTTCTCCTATCCTGCAGTCCTCGGGCCCCTCGCTGTGCCAGGGTGTCCTTCACTTCCAGGCCTGGGGGAGTCCTGAGCTGAGTGCCAGACCGGGAGGCAGATGCAGCAGTGGCTCCGACATCTCCCAGTCTGGGCAGAGTTTGCTTGGAGAACAGGGCTGAGGCAGCTGGCGAGCTGTGTTCTAGCTGTAACTGAGACGCAGCTGGTTGGCACGGGCTAGGGCCTTCCGACTGGGCTGCTGTGTTTGGAATCTCCAAATTACCAGCTCCCCTGAACAAGGAGGAATTCAGGATGCTGGTCCCACTGAAAAGGAAAAGGCCACGGGGTGCCCAGATACCCACCTTCTCCCCAGAGCCATTGGGCTGAATCTGCCATGGGGCCCGGAGACACAGTAGCTGGGCTGGGCAGCTCTCAGGGGAAGCTGGTGCTCCCTGGGGCAGACTCTAGAGGTACACAGGAGTGGCAGTGGGAAAGTGCCCACCACGGGTTGGGTAACCTTGGCTGGATGGTGTTCTTTCATTATCTCATTTAATCCTTATAGCCATCTTCCAAATAGTCTTTCCAAGGTCTTCTTTCATGGAGGAAACTGAGGCCAGGAGAGGTGATGGCTGGCCTGAAGGCCCCAAGGTGGCAGGAAGCTGTCCCAGTGGGTCCCGGACCGTTTCTCTGCACAGATTTCCTTTACCCCAGACAGGTTATTAATCTCCCGCCCCCTGCCCTAGGCTCACCAAGGATTGTGACAAATTGAAAATCCTATTAGTGTTAAATTAATGGGCTTTTCTTGTGGGGCAGCGGGCTGGAACAGCAGCGGGGCGCTGAGACCGTTCCCTGGCGGAGGGTGTGGGCCGAGAAGGCGGTGGACTGCCCCTTCCAGAGCCTCCCTCCTGTCCTTCATTAACCAGCTCATCGCTCCGGCTGAGCGGCCTTTTATCTGGGAAGGGGCAAAGGCGCTTTGAACCTTGGAATTAAATTCTGCTGGGACCTGGGACAAAGACTGCAGCCCTGGGGCCACTCTACTACCCTGGGCTGGAGACATCTGAAGGCTTTGGGGCTAAGGGTGGTCGTCTCAGGTCTGTGACCCCAGGGACAGGGGTCATGTGCCTGGCAGGGGTGGAGGAGAGCGATGTGCTTTTCCTGGCTGAGAGCGGGCTCAGGAGGTGAGGGACAAAGAGCTATGGGCACCGGGGGCTGGCATGGAGCCTCAGAGCCCTCTGCAACCCCGTCCCCCATCCTGCTTCTCCAGAGCTGTCAGCGTGCTCGGCTCCTCCCTTATGTAGGGGGTCCTCACTGGCCACATGAACCAGACACTGCCCCGTCTCATGACTGGGCACTCGGGATGGGAGAGACGAACAGTCAAATCCATTCAGTGTACAGTGAAGACCAAGGAAGCAGGTTCAGGAGAAAGGCAGAAGTGAGGGGTGGCAGGAAGGGCTGCTCTGACGGGGTGACAGTGTGTGGAGGAGCAGGGTTAGAGTTACAAGGAGGAGGCAGAAGGAAAAGCAAAATACAAACATGCAATAGCTTCCAGAGCACAGCTGGGATGTGGAAGGAGAGCCTGGAAGAGTCCAGTGCCCGCAGAGAGGAGGACAGGGGGCAGGAGAGTGGTCATGAGGCCTGCTTTCCCTGAAGACCAGAGCGGTCAGGGCAGGAAGGAAGAGCCACCTTAATCCCGGCTCATCATCCCGGAATAAATGCCAGAAAGGAGTTGCTCAGGGTCACACAGCTGGCCAGTGGCAGGACTGGAAGTAGAACTGAGTCTCTAGCATCTGGCTGGGGGTGCTCACCGCTCCATAGCTCGGTAGGGTGGGCAGTGTCAGGACCTGAGTGGAGTCAGACCCGCTGATGTCAGAGCACGTCCAGAACCATTTGAGGCACCCATGGGCCCTGTTCACACCTGGCCCCCTCCAGAGCTGTCAGGGGGGACCTGCTGGGCCCTGCTGCAGTGGACTCCTGTGAAGGGGTTTCTGTGGTGCTGGGATCTCCTGTCAGACAAGAGCGAGCCACCCTCCCTTGTGGTCTGCTCACCAGCACCAGCCCTCTTGCTTAAAGTTGGAGAGAAGAGTGGGAGATGGGAGGGGGGTTGCCCCTCTCAGAGCCCTGTGAGCATCCCCCTTCCCTGCCCAGCCTGTCTCAGACCTGGTGCCTAGAGTGGGGGGGGGTGTCAGACATGGAGCTGGGGTTGTCTGAGTTCTGGGGTCAGGGCCGGGAAACAGATGCAGAGGGACTCAGGGACAGACAGAGGAGACCAAAGAGTGGGACTCTTAGCAGGAGCTGGACTCGGGCAGAGGGAGGGGACGTGAGGACCCCACAGAGGCGGAGGGAGGAGAGGGACAGACTGACCCTAGCTGCGTAGGGGCGAGGGCTGAAGGGGTGAGGGTGGGGCTGACAGGAGGCCACTGCGGCAGGCGTGCGGGCTCCCACCTGTGGGCACTGCAGTGGGCTTTTCAGTGAGAGCAGGTGTGGTGAGGAATCGGAAGGACAGGCTGGTGAAGCAGACTGTGAGGAGGAATGCTTGGGGGCAGAGGACAGAGGGCAGTGTGGGTATGCTGGACAGCCAGGGAGCTAGGGGCTTTCATCTCTTGGTCGCTAGTGCCTCGGCTCTCTGCTCGTGAGGGTCCCTGGGTGAGGAGTGAACCCTGGTCCATGGTTCCCATGGCTGAACATTGGGTGCTGGTGACCGGGAATGGGAGGGCACCATGGACAATCGGTGTGGCTATGTGCATTGAAGGACATTGTGGGCTCCAGTGTCAGAGGACAGAGTCACTCCTGGCTAGTCGCTTTCCTTCCCCTTGTCATTGCTCAGGTTCAGACTTCACATTCCTGCCCTGGTCCTGTCGGGGACCTCACTCGCTGCACCCTGTCGCTTCTCTCTCTCTACTTACTCTCAGCCAGAAGGTTCTCCCCGAAGTCCAATCTAACCGGGTCACTGATTTGTAGAAGTATCAGTTTCTCTGCAAGAGGGCCTGGTCTGCCCCTGCACTGATGACCGGCTCTGCCACACCAAATCCAACGCCGACACTGTTCCAGAGGTCATCAGCATCACCCCTTCTCCTGTCCACAGGGGAACTTGTCTCATTTCCTGCTGTCCATGTCCCCCTCCTGGCAGGTCATCACCACAATCCTGTGCTGCCCTGGGACCCACCTTTGCTCCTGTCCCGCCTGCTCTACCCAGCCTGCAGGGCACTGTCAGAGTACTTGTCCCCTTTCCTTTTGGATGCTGAGCTTGGGGTGGGGCCACGTTATTTCCCTGAACTCAGCCTGTGCACACGGCTCTCTTCGAGATGCTTGAGTGGAGAAGCGTCTGGCCAAGTGAGCCTGGCAGAGTCTGATGGGGAGTGCAGGGCCCTGGCATGCTCACGGCAGGCACCGGAATGGAGTGAGATGGGACTCTGCCTTCCCTGTGAGTTTATTTTGACCATGGCAAATAACGTGACCAGCTCTGGATTCCCACATCTTCACTCCCGACGCCCTCCTTTCAGCGTGTCGCTCAGGCAGTGGCCTCCGTTAATAAAGAATAATTATGGGGCTGGATTAGGGAGATTATCAGGAGCAGGTGGAGCCCCTCGCCCCGCCTGTTCTGCCCAGTGGCTGCCGAGGATGAGCTCACACTTTCCCCGAGCAGGGAGGGTGTGCCACCAGGGCTCTGGCTAGAGCCGCTAATCCTTTGGGGAGGGAGAGAATTCTCCTGCCAGTCACTTCCCACAGAGTCCCAGGTGAGATTCTGGGAAAGGGTCACCCCACACAGCAGGGGCCTTCGATACCCCTTCCCAATAAGGAGAGCAGAAAAGCACTGCTGGGAAGCCCTGCCAAGCGTGGCTGGCATTAGGGCTTTTGTCCTGGGTCAGACCTTGCCATAGGCCTGAGTGACGGGGGCGGGGGCTATCATTCCTAGCTCAGTGCCTCAGCGTCTCCATCCATATGGAGCACACCTGACTTCTCCAGACAAGAGCTAGAGAAATAGGTTTCAGCCTTGTAATCCACAGGGATTGAAGGGTACAGGACACCGACTCGAAGAACTTGGAAAGGAGAGATTATGGCAAAGGGAATGAGGATTAGTGGGGAACTGGGCTTGGAATTGGTCTCTGAGTCTAAAATAGGAGAGGGACATGGTTATGGAAGGAATGTAGAAATGTCCCTCAACACAGCCACAAGTAAACTCTGGGAACTGCTGGATGTGGCCCCAATAACCCCACACCCTGCCCACCAATAAATATATAAAGGGAAAAAATTGTGGAAACAGATGAAATTGTGTAGAAATTATATAACTGACTAATACTGGGACAGCGCAAGGAGAAAGAAAGTAAGATATAGGTTTCCTTATCTCCCATAGCCAAAGTGCAAAAGAAATAATTCAAATCTGAAAAATAAAGCAAAAGGGGTAATTATATTGTAGCCATGAAGGCAAATAGTAAGACAGATTAAAAAATAAATTTAGGTCATGGTGGGAGGAAGAGGAAATAACCCCCAACTTCATCATTACTCTTAATAACTGTTATAATTTAATACAAGAAACTAACAACAAAATTCAAAATTTTCACTCTCTCCTAAATATTTCTGCTTCAGAAGAAAAAAAATCAAAACAGACTGTAGGAATCCATAGAACTGAGATAATAGCAGTTCTTTTCAGAACCAAAAAATTGCTGAAACATAGGTTAGAGAAAAATTCATAGATCAACATTTTTATTAACAATAAAATTTAAAAATTAATAAATTAATTTAGTATTTTATTAGCAATAAAATAAGCCTAAAGAAATTTTATGAAAAAAAATTCTCACAAAGAGAAAATTCATAGAAAAAAATTTATTAGAGAATTAGAAGACAGAAAAATACTAGCTGTGATAAGGGCTATTTTTAAAAACCAAGAATTAGGTAAGATTTTTTTTGGTCATCTATCTAGAAAAAAAGTGAAAAGCTCCAAATGATAAAATAAGACTATGAATGTGGGAAAATACTCCAGCTATAGAGGAAATAAAAGAAATATTAAAATCGACTTGATTTTTATCAAGTAGATGAAATGAGTTTTTGAGGAATTCTCCCAGGCAGTGCTCAGGAGGTCCTGGGTCCTGATTCTTACCAACAAAGTTCCGTTCAAGGGTCATAGGGGCGCTGCTGCTCAGGCCTTGTGGTGTGGGGGATCACAGAACCCTGGTGGGTCTCAGGAGCCTCCAGGACATCAGCCAACAATGCTCGGGAACCATGTGAGGCCAGAGATCAAGCCCAGGACAGGTGTGTGTCAGGCATGCACCTCAACAGTGTACTATTTCACAGCCCCAAATGGACGATTTTAAAAGAAAGAATAACGGGGCCAGAGAGATAGTACAGTGGGTAGGGCATTTGCCTTGCACACAGTTGACTGGTGTTCTGGCATCCCACATGGTCCCCTGAGCACCATCAGGAGTGATTCCTGAGTGCAGAGGCAAGAGTAATCCTAGAGCATTGCCAGATGTGGTCTAGAAACAAAAACAACAAAAAAGAAAGAAAAGCATAAAAGTCTACCTAGAAGTAATCTAGGTACTAAAATATAAACAGTCAATAGGCACAGAATAAAGCAAGATGGAGACTCCAAAGCATATCACTAGAGGCAGGTGGTTTCTCAGGGGAATCCTTTCTCTGAAGGAATGACTTAATGTATCTTAACTGTTTAAATTGGCTGAGAGCGAATTTCCTTTATGTATAAAGAGCTCTTGTAAACCAATAATGACTTGACAAGGCATAAGGATTGACAAGACAATAGGAAAACAGAGGAGCGACCTGAGCAGAACCATAAAGGAAAAGACAAACAGCTTCTAGAGAAGATGATCAAAACCACTCACGATGCACAAAGAGCAGCGGGATGCCGGAGAGAGCTCGAGCTCATAGGCTGCATGGTCAAGGCCTTGGGTCGTCCCCCAGCATGGCGAGATCCCCTGAGCACTGCTGCGAGTGACCTCTGAGCACAGAGACCCCTGAGCACTGCCGGGTGTGGCCAAAAAACCAAAAAGGAAAATAAAATTGCAGACCGAAACTATGACATGATGTCATCTTTCACTTATCAGATAAAAATGATGAAATTGGGGGAAATCACCAGGTTAGTGAGTGTCCAGGGAAATAAGAATGCTTATAAAGTGCTGGTAGAAATACAAAATATTGCAATCTCTATGGAAAGCTCCTTGGTGATATCTTTGCTTTCAATTTAACAATAATCTTTTTTTCGGTGGGGGCTGGGGAGTCAGCAGTGCTCAGGGAACAAGCCTAATTCTGTAGTTAGGGGGGTCATACCTGGTGGTGCCAGGATTCAAAACAGGATTGTAGTGACTGCAGCCACATGCAAAGCAGAGCTTAACCTTTGTATTATCTCTTTGTATTATCTCTCTGGCCTTGACCTTTGACAGTAATTTTAACTAAGTTCAGAAATAAGCTCACATAGGTGTGAAATGATAGATGAGTGACAGATGATTAGTGATTTTATATATATACACACATATATATTGATTAGTGATTATATATAAATATAATCAGCTCTAGTGGAGCATTATGCAGCCATCAACAAAAGAAGCTGCTCTACCGAGACGGACAGAAGCCAAGATACACTGTGAGCTGAGGAAATAAAAAAGTAGGAGAAAGAAGTTTAAGTTTGATGTGTTATTACTTGTGTGAAAAAGACTATGCATGTTTATGAATACTTGCCTTGGATGAATCTGGGCACCCACACCTGAACTTTGCTAGAGGACCTTCTCTGGGGAGGTGAACTGGATGATGGAGACAGGAACCAGAAGGGAGTGAATTCCTGGTGTCTGCTAACTTGGTGATTTTTGGATTTGGGTTCATGTGTATGTGGTGTTGTTTCAAAACTGGAGTAATTATGACATTTGAAGATGAGTTAAGAATTAGCTGGGAGGGGGCTATAGCCATAATATAGTGAGTAGGGGTTTGCCTTGCACGAGGCCCACCTATGTTCAATCCCTGGCATCCTATATGGTCCTCCAAGCACCACCAGGAGTCATTCCGAGTACAGCACCCGGGTAACCCCTGAGCATTGCTGGATGTACCCACAAAAAAGCCAATAAATAAACAAACAAACAAATAAATAAGCAAATAAATAAGTGAATGAATAAATAAATAGATAAATAAATAAATAAATAAATAGATAGATAAATAAATAAGTAAGTAAAGGAATGAGCTTGGCAAGAAAGGGGCCAGAGAATAATCACACGCAAAGTTGTTCAAATGTATTCGTATCAGGGAAGCATAAAGCACTATATTTTTGTTGTTTTGGCAAAAGTGAAAATAATTCTTCATCTTCAGAGTTTAGGCTTTGTCCAAGAACAGCAGGAGTCCCGGTTAGGCTATGGGCGGGGAGTCACAGTTGAGTTAAAGGGGCTGGGGTGGAGGCAGGGGCAGCAGAAGGAGGCTGTGATGTTACCTGGGCTAGACCAGGGGCTGCATTACAGGAAGGGGCAGTGTAGAGATGACCAAAAAGATTTGAGGAGACAGAACTGATAGCCACAAAGCTGAGTGGATGAAAGAGGTGAGGTGTGGAAAGGGGTAGCTGGCCAGACGTAGGACCAGATGCCTGTTGGAGGCTGCTGCTGGCCAGTGGCCCGAGACCATGTATTAGCTCAGGGCCGCTGTACTCCTGCCTTCGGACAGCTCCACCCACCACAGTGCTCTGGCATTTACCTGTTTGTTCCATCTCACCATCCCTCAGATGAAGGTGGTGTCGGGATGGGTGTCCCCCATTGTTCAGATGAGCAAACTGAGGCTCAGAGAGGTTCAATGGCATGCTGGCATGACCTCAGCACATCTCAGTCTCTAGCTTTTAGTGCCTCTGTCCCAGAGAGTTTCAGGTTGGAGGGCAGAGCCGGTGACCCCAGACTCTGAAGCAAATGTGTCATCACTGTGAATTATCAGGGCTCCAGCAGTCCCCCAGAGCTGGCCACATCCTAATCTCGAGGAGCATGGCTGCGTTCTCTGCTCATACAGTAAGCCTGACTTAGCTTCTATGTAAAGCCTCTAGGAAAAATCCACTTTCACATTCATGCAGGCTGTTGCCTAAGTTCAATCCTGTTGGCTGTGGCAGAGGCCACTTCTGCCAGCCGAACCACTCGTGTGCTTGCTCCATATTGGCAAAGGTGTACCCCGTATCCGTCCCTCTAATGCCCTGACTTCTTTTTTTTCTTTTTTGGATCACACTTGGCAATGCTCAGGGGTTACTCCTGACTCTGCACTCAGGAACCACTCCTGGCAGTGCTCAGGGAACCATATGGGATGCTGAAGATTGAACCTGGGTCGGCCGCGTGCAAGGCAAGCACCCTACCCACTGGACTATCGCTCCGGCCCCTGCCAGTAGTAGAAGTCGACTTTCAGAAGGTTCCAATAATTAGAGATGGTCACTTGGACACCTCCATCTTGCCATGTGGAGTGTGATCCTAGTGTAAACGTCACCACATTCACTGGCTCCCCACCCGCCAAGTGGGGTCCATCCTACAGGGTACCGGGACAGGGAGCAGTAGAATCCTGCCATCACTCAGGCTTAGCTGCCACACCCATGCAGGTGGAGTAGGGACGAGAATGTGCACTTGTTAAATACGGACTAGATGCCACTGTTTGGACAGTATCACTCCAGCCCCTGAGCAGAGGTGGGACATACGGCCACTGTTGCGCTCCTCAGCTTACAGATGAAGAAATGGAAGCTCATGGAGGTGAAGGAACCTGCCAGGGCAAGTACAGGGCATCCCAGCTAGAAGGAAGTTCAGGACCTGAATGTGAACCCACATCAGCGTGATTCTAAACCGGTGCCTTGCTCCGTCTCCCACTCATGTGTGTGCAGGACATGCCTGCACATGTAGTGCCACGTGCATGCATCTGTATGCCTGTCTGTGCATACACATTCATGTGTACTCAGGGGGTTCCTGCCCAGTATACAGGCACCCCCTCCCATGCCTGCCTGATTCCTAGGGGCCCTGAGTTAATGAAAATGCATGGTGGGCCCATGCAGAGTGGTCGTGGGCAGAGATGAAAGGTGGGGTGGGCCTGACAGCTCCGTAGGGATCCAGTTACCCACGGCTCAGCTTCTCGGCTGGCTAATTAATCGCCCGGCACAGCCTTGGCCTGGTCAGCTTCTCAAGGTCTCCTGCCCTCTTATTAAAAACATCCCTTGAAGTCACCCCCGCTAGCAAGATCAATGACCGCTGACGGGGGTGGGGCTGGGGC
This sequence comes from Cryptotis parvus, assembly GCA_021461705.1. Classification (NCBI taxonomy): domain Eukaryota; kingdom Metazoa; phylum Chordata; class Mammalia; order Eulipotyphla; family Soricidae; genus Cryptotis; species Cryptotis parvus. The sequence continues at coordinate 34,848 of JAJIBD010004810.1, read as the reverse complement.
TGCCAGGGGACGGGGGTCTACCTGCTTCCTTTGGTGCTCAGCTCCTTGGGAGCTGGCTGGGCTTTATGTTCCCAAAGAGGCTTCCTGAGGCTAGGTCCTCCCTCCCTGCACGTGGGTCATGGCCAGTGCGACTGAGCAGCTGGAAAGGAACCACGGACCCAGGAGAACCAAGAACTTGGGCCTGTGGGTCAGGCCCAAGATGCTAACAAGGGATTTGGAATCCTTCTTGCCATGGTTCTCTTCCTGGTGTCAGGCTCTCTTGGGTGCGACCTTGAACATGCCACGTGACACTGGCTGTTGAAGGCCTTAGGTTCTTCTCCTTCACAGCAGAGAAGGGACTTTCTGCACATCCTGAAGCTTCTTTTCTCCCAACACCTTCACTTCCGGTCTGTGAGCAGCACAATCCCTGGTGCCTGCCTCTCTGTGAAGGTCTCTTCTTGCCGTCTTGCTCATTTATCCCTATGACTGTGGGCTCTGAAGCCGCATCCCAGGGTCCCAGTGCCCAGAGGAACCAGGGCATCTGTCAGCTCCCTTTTGAGATTGCTCAGAGATGAGAGAGGATCATGGAGACTTCTATGTTTGATGAGCTGAACATTTTCTCCTTGGCAATTGCTTTATTTTGGAAGAGTTTTGCAAACAGCCCTTGTGATGGGATCCCTTCCTTCTCTGGAGTGTAGCCAAACCAGTGTTCTTTAAGCTTCATTGGTCTGAATCCCTCCTTTCCTCCCACCCCCTTCTCAATCTGTTTGCTAATTACTGGACCAACATGATTTGGAGACACACACACACACTCACAAGAACATTAACACATGTGGGACTCTGCAGAAGGGGACTTTTTCAGTGTGTGCTTGTAAACACTTATCAATAAGCTCCCTAGAAGAAGAAAAGTTTGACCTGGCATTTTCTGGGTCTCTTATAAGTGCTCCCACCAGACTCTGCCAGCATGTGGCTGAGAAAATATACTGTGTGCTCTGGCCATGTGCTCTGGCCACGGTACTGCTGCTTCCTCTATCGGAACCATGGCTCTCCTCACCCTGGCTGCGGTCACAGTGCTGGGGCCCCATGTCGGCTCACACTCTCCAATGTGTTCTAGCAACTCATTTGCTCACGACTTGTTTACAACAGTCCAGATCCATAGACATCACACAGAGCCCCTGAACGTGGCACACACAGCTCAGCTAGGCACAATCATAGGTCTTTCCACACACATACACTCTGTCCTGGGTGTACCTGTGCCAGGCTTGCCTCCGACTGAGGCTCACAGATGAGCAGGGCCACTGACAGAGCACATAGTCGCAGCGCAGGTGTCTCAGCCTCCATGGGCTCGTCTCAGTGCTCACACGCGTGTGGAGGCATACACTCTGCTCCCAGGAATGAGCCGGGGCTGGTACGTAGCCGTTCTCACCATCGTGAACACACACACCAGGGGCACACCCAAGACTCTCTCACTCACCATTCTGCCCTCTTCTGTCCCCCCGCGTCCCCTGCAGGCATCTCCCCCACCCTGCCATAACCAGGGAAGCTGGCCAGGCTGGGTTGGTGGGTGTGGTGTTTGGGAGTTAGAGAGGAATTCCAGGCGGGCCCCTTCTGCTCCCCTGGCCAACGTTAAGTGCCTTCAGCCTGAAAAGAACCGTCCAGAGAGGCTTTTCCGGCTGGAGATTAATGTCACTGAAAAATGTGGGTCCCGAGCGATTAATGCGGCCTTCTTTGCCACACATTATGTGAGTGCACTAAAGCGAGAGGGGGCTCATTTTTTGGCATGTTTTTAACCTGCTTGGCTCAGAGTAAAAGAAAAGAAGAAGAGCCTGGGGCCCAGGAACCTGAGGGTGGGGGCTGCATGGGCAGGAGGGCCCAGAGGCCAGGGAAGGTAAGGCTGGGTCAACCAGACCCAAGGTCTTCGGTCGGTGGGTAGGAGGGTGGGCTGGGAGGGTCTCAGCCAAATGTCCTGAGACTCAGAGGAAGTAATACTGGTGCCCACTTGTAGTGCCTGCCCGGCTGGGATGGCTACAGAGAGGTGCCAAGGCTCCTGGCTGTGCGGTCTCAGTGTGGGGAAATGCCTCTTCCCAGCTGGCTATCACAGTCAAAGGGTTTGAATCAGACACGGATGCACATGGCCCTCTTCAGCTTCATTTCTCTGCTCAGTGGCAGCCAGCCTGTAACTTCCGTCCATGCTGTGACAAGGGTTCAAGACCAGGCACCTAGCAAGTATGAGAAATTAGTGGCCAGCTGAAGTGCTGTTGGTCATACCATGAAGTGTGTGGGGCTGCATGAGTCAGTACTGTGTGCGCGAGTGTGTGTGTGCATGTGTGTATGTGAGTGCTGGTGAGATGTTTTGCTGCAGCTGAACTTGGCCTTGACTTCCACTGTGTGACCTTGGGAGATGCTTTGTCTCCTCGAGCTTTGATTTCTTACCCAAAAGGGGGAGTTCAAGAACGTGCCTGCATCCAGGTCATTGGGAGACTGGAGGTGACGTGCTGGCTAGGTGCCCTGCACACCACCCAAGCAGCAGTGCTGAGTGGACCAGGGAGCAGATGCCACTGCAGTAATGATGCCCCCAGCATGCTCGGCACACTGGCTGGTCTTGTTCTGCCCTCTCAGTCCTGGTAGATAGGGAAGAGGTGGGGTGAAGACAGGGTGTGAGGACTTCTTGCCAAGGCACTGCCAAGAGCAGGCGGGAAGGGAGTCCCCGTTAAGGTGGCCTGGAACCTCTGAGAACGAGGGGAGACAACTTGGGGTGGGATGTCCAGAGACCTGTGATACCAGGCACCAAGACGGGTGCTTGTGTCCTCCTCTGTCACTTTCACCCTGAAATCCTGGACATCTGACCCTAACTGCTCAGAACACCAAAGCACAGATCAGGGAAGCAACCTGACTCCACCACACTGCAGGGAATGGTTGGGAATGCAAGCAGTCTCCAGAGACAATCAGGAGCACCCATGAGTGTGTCCCACATGGATTTAAACAGATTTGAACACAGTTGGGGCCCAAGAGACCATATGGCAGACAGGGAGCTGGCCTTGCACAACACCAACCTGGGTGGGTCCCCAGCAGCCCAGAGGGTTCCCAGGCCCCATCAGGAGTGATCCCTGAGCACAGAGCCAGGAGTAATCCCTGAGCACAGAGCCAGGAGTAATCCCTGAGCACAGAGCCAGGAGTGATCCCTGAGCACAGAGCCAGGAGTGATCCCTGAGCACAGAGCCAGGAGTAATCCCTGAGCACAGAGCCAGGAGTGATCCCTGAGCACAGAGCCAGGAGTAATCCCTGAGCACAGAGCCAGGGAGTAATCCCTGAGCACAGAGCCAGGAGTAATCCCTGAGCACAGCTGAAACAAGTGAGGCCCCCAAACAAATATAAACAAACAAGTCAGCATGAGAGGCAGAGCATGCTTTGCTTGGCTTAGACCTGATCCTGGGCAGCTACTTTCTCCCAGGTAGAGGTCTGTTTGGGGGTCTGCTGGTCTCTCAGCCAGGGATCCTGCATTCCAGTGCCAAGACCTTGTCATGGGGTCAGGGTCCTTATCCCTTCCCTGCATGTGGCCCCTCAGCTCTGAAAAGTCTCCCTGTCCCCTGCACCCGCCTTATTGAGACCAGATACCCCCTAGAGCACTTCCCTGGGCCTGCAGTCACACTTGCACATGTGAGGATCGTGGAGAGGCCAGGGCTGCCTGTAGGGTGAAGGCCACGGCCATGCTCTGACCTGTGCCCCCAACACTGTGCCTGGCAGGACTTGTTGAGAGGACAGACTGCAAGGAGAAGAGCTGGGTGGGATTAGGGGGCCTTGGGGGAGCACCTCCCTAATGGCATCTTGCTACTCCATAGATAGCAAGATGCCAGGTAATGGGTGGGGTGAGAGCTTCATAGAGCATCAATCTGCATCCCACTGCCAGAGAGAAAGGGAAGGCAACAGAGATCCTCAAGACTTGCCTGCCTTAGTCTGATCCTTCTAAAGGCTTTGGTTGAGGGCCAGAGAGGTCGTATAATAGTCAAAGCACCTGCCTTACATGCGCAAGTCAGCTGGGATCTCTGGCACTACATATGGTCCCTCAAGCATCCCTGGGTACAGCCTGGAGGAACACTGCACATTGCCATGGTGAGCTAGTTAATCGCCACACAACGGGGGCCCAAGCAGCTCCACATGCTCAGGTCCAGGTGGCTGAGAAGCCCAGCAGGGGGCCCTGGCTCAGGGCAGAAGGATAGAACAGGGCATGAGATGCCTCCTGGCCATCTTGCGATTCCCCACCCCACCCCAACAAATAAATGAAAGGATCTAGTTTATTTTCTCAGTAAGATTTATAAATAAAAGGAGCGGTGAGGGAATAGACTAGAATTCAAGGTCTTCGGATGAATCTCGGGTAAGGGATGTCTTTGCATGGAATTCAGTCCTCAGAAGAGTCCCAGTGACGTGATCATCACCCACATATTTCACAGGAGGAATGTGAGGCTCCCGGAGGCTCGACCAAGCAGAGACCAGGACATGGTGTTTCACTGTCTCTCCCCGTGCCGAGGGTGGGGCCGGGTAGGGGCAGGAGGAGGAGAATGTTGGCCTCATTCTCTTGACCGAGGAGATCAAACTTGATGCACAAAGGAATTTTTTATCTTTCCTTTTTTGGAGAGGGGAGACTGGGGCATATCCAGGGATGGGTGGTATAGTGCTGGGGGACCATCAGCGCTGGGATGTGGACCTGGGGCTCCAGTCCTTGGAGTTATCTGCCCGGCCCAGGTTGTGGTGGTCTTAAGTAACTAAATTCTCTGATATTTCACCCATCAAGAGGTGTATCCTTCTCCACTTGAGTGTGAGCATAGTGATTCACATTTAATCAATAGAATACGACATGAGCTTAAATGGGGTCCGAGTGATACTAAGGCTGTATGGTTTTTGCCTTGCACCCATCCAAGCTGGGTTCAATCTCTAGTACCCCATATGGCCCCCAAACCTGCTGGGAGCAATCTCTGAACAAGGAGCCAGGAGTAAGCCCTGAGCATTGCCTGGTGTGTGGTTTCACAACCACCACCTATATATATGTATATATACATATATGCAAGGGTATATATATATGGCATATATATGCCATATATGTATATATATGCCATATATGTGGCATAAATATATGGCATAAATGTGTGATATATATGGCATAAGTGTGTGGCGTTACTCACTCTGGAGGAGCCTGCAACCTTGCTGTGAGGACCTCCAGGCAGTCCTCAAGGCCGAGATGTGGGGAGGACACAGGCTCCCACCAACCAGCTATGCCAAGGTGCTGTGTGGAAAGCAGGTCTGCTGGCTCTGGCCAAGTCCTCAGGTGACTGTGCCCTGCCTGGCACAAGCTGCTTTTCATTTCTGGACCCACAGAAACAATAAGATGCTAAAGGATCACTGTTGTTGGAGCTGTCAAGTCTTGCAGGGATCTGTGAAGCTGCCAGAGGTAAGGGATACTCTTAAGTTGTTGGAAACTTTCCCCTTTCCAGCCACAGTAACTAATGACACACTCACATGACACTAGGGTCTCTCGCTGGGGTCGCGTGCTGCCCATCCTGAGTCCCAAGATATCCCGAGACAACCACAGGTAAAAACAGTGGCGGGGGGGTTAAGGCTTGAGACTCTGGGGGCTAGACAGGGATCCAGGAAGCAGACAGGAAGCAAGGAAGCAGTGCCACGGGGAGGGAACAAGGCAGGAAGGGGTCCCTGGTGGGGCAAAGGTTTAGAAACTGGTACATACACCACCATGCAGGAACAAGGAGGTGAAGGAAGAGCGTGCAGGAACCCACCAACAAGGAGAGGATCTCTGGAGTGCACACAAAAGTGGAACCCACTACTGTGGGCTACAGAAATGGCAATGCCAACGTCCCGTCATACAACTGAGGACAAAGAGTGCCTACAAGGTTCAGGGACCAGAGGGATGTTTCCAGGAGGCCGCCTGCATTTCTCCGTCTGGAACGGGTTCAGGTGTGTAAAATTCAGAGCTGTGCCTTTAGGTGACTGCATGTTACACCCCAGGGAGAAGTGAGGGGCAGGCTCCCAGTTTGGGGTGGGACCCTTGGAGGCTGAGGCTCAGGGGAGTCTTGTCTGCTCCAGGGCTGTGTGCTTGTGTGGAGGCCGCAGACCTCACAGGAATGGCAGCATGGCGGCTGTGAGGTGGGGAGAGAAAGGGCCGGGGTGGCTGTGTTCCGAGTCCCGTTCCTCAGGCTTCACTCAAGGGTCTTACCTTGCAGCCCCATTGTGCTGATGCACAGGAAGGGACAAAGACCCACATGCCCTCCCTGGGGTTGGGGTCAGTTGAGGGGGCCTTTCTGGGGCAGCAGCAAGGCCGTGGGAGTCCTGCCTGGCTTTGTGCCCGAGGGATTTGCCATAATCCCAGCTATTCCCTGTGGCCTGTCTGATCCCCACCGTGGGGCTGAGCCCTTTCAGGCTCTGACTTAGTCTTGAAAGGCTCCTAGAGGGGCCAAATTCTTGGTGACTGTGTCTCTGCTCCTAGGAGGAGACTCCTGGGGACTTTATCTGCTATGGATGCGGAACTTTTCTTTTGGGAAGAAAATAACTTAGTAGCTTTCTGAAGTTCAGAAAAGTTAACATGGTCATGCATCCAGTGTTCCTCGCCCTTGAGGAACACTGGGCTCTGTCCACTGGATCCCAGCCTCGTTGCACCATCAAGGGCTCGGGAAGGCAGTGCTAGAAAGGACAGTGGCCTGCAGGGGGTAGTGGTTTTAAAGTCTGACCTGAGCTTCCCCTTTAACCTCATCCCTCACTTGACAAATTGCTGTAACCGAGGCCCTTCTGTTCCTCGAAACCACCCAGTGGTTTCGACCTCAGAGCCTTGGCCCAGCCCTTTCCTCCCAGCGAACTTTTTCCTCTGATAGGTCTGTTCTTGCTCATAACTCAGGTCTCCCCACAAATGTCAGCTCCGCAGAGGCCTCTCTGAAGCGGTTCTCTGTCCTCTCTGAAGCTGTCCTCTGTCCTCTCTAAAGCTGTCCTCTGTCCTTGCACCCTCTTGTCTCATAGCCCCCGTCTTGGCTTTCCCGTGTACTGGGCCCTGGTCTGTGGCCCTCATGGCTCGTGTTCTCCCTCCCCAGAGCAAAGCTCAGGTTCTAGTGGGTTCTACATGTTTGGGAACTGGGCAAGAGTATGGCTATATGTGCAAAGACAGAGGCCAGAAGGCTGTCGAGAGAGCCCAAAGGCCAGCTTACATGCTTTGCAGGCAGGGGCCAGGCTCAGTCCTGGCACTGTAGGGACCCCCAAACACCACCAGGAGAGACCCTTGAGCATCAGGGGCGAAAGAAGCCCCTCCCATTATCCAGTGTGGTTCCCAAAACTATATAAAAATAAGATGAAATTTCAAAGTGGGCCATCAGCTTATATAGAGGTCAGTGTCTGTGCTGTTGTTGTTTCACTGGGACTGGCCTCCTGAACCCCCGAGCTTGAGAGACCCCCCCCACCCCTGCCAAAAAACAGAAGAGAAATTAATGGAGGAAGAGCAAGGAAAGAATTGGGAGTGAGGTGAGACCATTGTAGACAGGTAATTCCCTTCATCAGGAAATGTGGCCCCTGACAATGGCCCTGTGGCCCCATTGGTAGGAACGAGGAGCCCAGAGTGTACTGAGACTGTGCCTATGGCAGGGGGCCTCACCTGGCTGGGCTGGGATCAGGGGAGCCATTGGAGGCGTAGGGTTTCAGTCAGCTGTCACTTTGATATCCTGCATTCTTAAATGCCAAAGCTGAGCACCTGGAATTTTACTCGGGGACATTCGCTCTTCTCTGTTTGTTTATTTAGTTTTGGGCCACACCCAGGGGGTGTCCAGGGCTACATGCCTTAGCGCTTGGGGATTGCTCAGAGGTAACTTGAGGTGCCAGGGATCAAACCCGGCTCCCTGCACGCAAAGCAGGCACTTGAGAGTGTTGTACCATCTCCCCGGGATATCGGAATGGTTGTTCTTGCTCAACACTCCCATTTTAGGAACTCATCTTTCAGCTTTTGGTAGTGAGGAAATATTGCATGAATGAGCAATTTGCACAGAAGGAAGGTATGGAAGGAACGTCCGAGGCTCTGGGCTAGCCATCCTATCTTATAGGTGGAGAGACTGAGACCCAGAGAGCAAGAATCAATTCCTCAGAGGCACTGTAGGGGCTCTCTACAGGTTTGAGGACTGTATTAGCCTGAATGCATTTATTAAAGACTGGCATGTGTGTTGAGGGAAGAATGGCTTGTCTACCAAAGCCCGTTATACTGCTTTGACACCCAGCTTGTGTGCACCATTACCGGTTATTCAAACATAGCCTGGTGTACATAATTGTCCATAGACACTTGTGTGTGTGTGTGTTAGGGAAGGAAGTATGGTTTGTCTACCAAAGCCCAAGTTATACTGCTTTGATGCCCAGCTTGTGTGCACCATTGCCTGTTATTCAAACATAGCCCGGTGTACATAATTCTCCATAGACACTCGTGTGTCTGTGTGTGTGTTAGGTGGCAGGGGGTGGTTAGTTCACACCCAGCAGTCCTGTGGGTGTCACCTCTTGAGGTGCTCTCTCCTGAGGTCAACGTAGTGTCGTGGTCAGTGCATGCAAGGTAAGCACCTAGCCCCTGTACTATCTCTCATCATACTCTATTTCCATAAAACAGTGAGGAAAGTGAGGCCCAGAGAAGGGCAGTGTCTCATTCAAGGTCACACAGCACCTTCACGGGAGGCGTTGAACTGTGCTGGAGTTTTCAGATGGCTCTGAGCTTCTGCAGAGGGTCCCCCCAGCTCTTCCTGATCTCTCCCCAGTGGTGCCCATCTTAGGCTTGGTCCTTGGGAATGATGACCTGAGGGCCCTGGGCTGGCCCTGAGCTAGCTCAGCATACTGTGGGTGCCCCGCGTGAAAGATAGGTGTGGCCTCGCCCGTTCTGCCCTGGACCAGCTACCTGACGGCTGCTGCTCACGGCCAGCCTGAGGAGTGTCTGGGATCCCTGCCCGCCACCCACCCCCGTGCCAGGAGGCAGTGGATCCTGTGCTGGGACTTGCCGAACGTCCCCACCAGGCGAGGCTGCAGGTAGGTTCCTCCTCCCTGGAATGCTCCTTCGGCGGCCAGGGCTGGGCTCTGACTAATTCTGTACAAATTGGCTAATAGTCCTGAGAATGCCATTCTGTAAGAAAGCAAATATTTAAATTCTCAAGGCTGGGCCCTCTCCACCCCCGCACCCGACCTTGCCACCTGCCCATGCTGGCAGAGGCTCTGGGAGGCATCCTGAGGTTGCACACCTGATAGGCCCTCCAGGGCTCCGTGTTCCCTGAGGCTGGGCCTGGGAGCCTGGGCCCAGGGGCTGTGCCGATGGTCCTTCAGGCAGGTCTTGTTCAGAAGGAGAGGGGAGAAATAGGGGGCATAGGCTGGAAATCAGGAATCCTAGTCTGGGTTTTTTTGTGTCATCTGGACTCCCAGGGTCCACTTCTATACAGGGAGCCATTTTCCTATATACAATGGAAGGTACAGGAAACCAAACAAGTGCTTTCCCCAGCCTGGGGAATCAGAGCATAATTTGAGTGGGTGGGTTCCAGGGCCCTATTGTCATCATGGGTACCCCAGTGCCCCTTTTCAGGTCCTCAGGGAACCCCAGGGGTTTCTTTCAATTCCAGGTGTTGGGGAGGGTATCCTTGCAGATGGAGGCAACAGGGTGAGGTGTCTGGGAGTCTAAGTCTGTTTGTCCATCTGTTTTTGGAATCTACTCACTCATTTCTCCATCTATCCTTCATCCATCCATTCATGTCCTCATCTCTCTATTTACTGATCCATCTGCTTGCCTCACCATCTACCCAGGACCCATATGCTCATCTTTCCATCTGTGATCCACTCATCTGTTTACCCACCATTAACCTGTTCACTCATCTCTTCATCCATCCATCCATCCATCCATCCATCCATCCATCCATCCATCCATCCTCCACTCAACTCTTCATCCATTTACCATTCATCCACAAATTCATCATCCATCATCCCTTGAGACATAAATTTTGGTAATAGTCTCAGAGCCTGGGAATCCAGACTCATTTCAGTTAGCCCTGTCTCCAAAGTTCTGTCAGCTTCTTTGTAGTGATCAGAGGGCTGATGTGTGAGCTTGTCCCTGGGCCAGCAGCTCCTACTCTTTCACTCTAAGTAAGGCATCTAGACTTCTAGCTCTCTGGCACCCAGGAAGGATATAAACCTGCTATAGGCTGAAGACATCCTCAGGGCCTTTTCTTGGATCTTTTGAGAAACAAACAATGCCACAGGAGCTACTTTACCAACCTCTGTCTTTGTGTTTTGGTACCCATAGAAAAGTCACTTCCTTGGATAGAGGTAGTTCTGGGCTCACATTCTGGGGAGAAGAGGGGGATGAAAGTCATCACAGAATCCCTATTGGATGCTAGGCTTTCTTCATGGTGGGCTTTCCTGAACTCTCAATGCTGAAAGCTAGTATTCCCACCCCACTGTATAAACTCAGGCTCAGAGAGGTGTCCTGCCAGTCAGGTGGAGCCTGGGGTCCCCTGAGTCTCAGTTTCTTCCCCAGTATGTGGCACAGTTGTTGCTGGACTTCATCTTTCCTGAGAATTTACCCTCCTTTCTTATCATCATTGCCCTTCTGAGGCTGGTGGTTCTTCTCTTCCTAAGAGTCCATGATTTAGAGTGTGTCATGTATGTACATGACAGTGGAAGTGGGGATGTGTATGACCTGCTGAAGGCCACATATTATCTCCTTAAAGTGGATCCCAGGACGAAGTAGAACAGACTTGGGCTCTGGTCTCAACCCCTGCGCCTTCCTTGTTGAGTGACACTGGATATTCCTCACCTTTCTCAGCTGCTGGGTGTCCTCGGTTCTTGGAGAAGCACATTCTGGATGGGAGATGGGCAGAAAGCAGGTATTGTCATCTGCTTTTGTCTGGCTCAGCCACTGTGCAAATAGGAGGCAAGGACCACAGACTCCCACCCCAGGGTGCATTCTGAGACCAGAAGATAAGTCATTGTTGTCCAGGTTAAGTTAAAATCACCTTCCCATTAGGAGACTGTGATGAGCTCATCCTGGTGGCTTTGGGGATGAGCAAATGGAGTCATCTTTTCTCCAAATGGAGTCATTCCTCAAACTTCAGCATGGAAAGCAGGTCTCAGTGGGCTTGGCCCCAGACAAGCTCTTGAATCCTCCAATTGCTGCTCCTTGGCTCTTTAAACATTGATGAGGACCCCAAAGCCTCAAGGACAGAGGTGGAGCTGTCAGATCCACCTCTTTGAAGGGAGTATTGAAGGAAGATTGATTTGGTGATGGTAGGAGGTCTCCCAGCTGGCCTGGTCCAAGGGGAAGCATCTGTCTGATGCACAGAGGAACCCAAAGCATTCAAATATGGCGGGAAGTTACATGCACAAGTTGCCATTTTGTCCCCAGGTCAGGATTCCTGAGAAAGGTTCTGCTGCCACATGTGTCTGTGCAATGCTTCACTTCTTCATATCTCACAGAGAGCATACACTGATGTCCTAAGCTACCTATCCACACAACACACAAGAACCCCTCCAGACTACAAAAGGCACAGTAGGAAAGCAGCATAGAATCCACCACGCTGAGTGAGCAAAGATGGTAGCCCTGAAGACTCAACCATCCATAGCCAGCCAAATACATTTCTGACAAGGACTTTAGAGAGGAAATGTTGAGGATGTTTAAGGAGCTCAAAGAAGGAATGGAAAGGATAGCCAACAAAGACCAAGAGATAGGATAGCAGAAAGGGAGAAGACCAAAAGCAGAAATGACAGCTAAAGAATTTGGTAAATGAAATGTCTGGTCCACAGAGACCAGAGCCCAGGTTCTTGAGAGGGCAGCCCCATCATTCCCGAACCCTTTACTTGTGATTCATCAGCCAGCTCCCCTAGTCCCCTGAGGGGCCATGGAGAGGCCCTCTTGGCACATCTCTGGATATTGTAACTGGAACTTAGAAACTGCCTGGCCTCCCCAGGTCCTCACCATGGCCAGACAACAGGTTCCCTTGCTCACCATTGGCTCCTCTTTCATCAGAGCTTCTCTGGAGCTCTTACTCCATCTGAATTTCTCATCATCACTCACTGGGAAGGCCCTGAGTGCGCTGGAGACCTGCCTGAGGCTGTGCAGTCCCTCTGTGCCAGGACTGGCCATGGGGGGGGGGCGGGGCAGAACCTGTGCTCCGTGTTAGCCTGGCTGGTTGCTAAGACGTCCCAAATTAACTGGGCCACTTGCTTTGGGATCATTGGGGCAGAGACCCAATAATGCTGATCCACTTCTGGTGGCTTCATTTTTTCCACATTTCTGAGTCCTGCTATCTGCTAGCCTTAGGATTGAGGACGGTGATAGGGGTGGACTGGTAGACTGGAGGCTCTATTCTAGCTACTACGACTGGGCCTTGAGCAGCCTGGGCACCTACCTCTGGGCCTCGGCGGCCATCTGGGTACCTCCCACATGACTGCCTGCAAGTTGTAGGTTCATGCCACAGATGCTGCCTGCTGGCTCCATGCTGACAGCCCCGTGGGCCTGTTACTTAGAAGACAACCCTCATACTTCCTCAAGATCCTGCGAGAAAGTTGGACAAAAGAGGAAACTGAGGCTGGAGGTTCCATACATCCCCAAAGTGACCAGCCTGAGGCTGGACCCACCCCTATCTGTCTCTTCCTACTGGCATCCTGGTGCCACCTCCCTTCCTGGGCACAGCCTGATGGGGCCACAGGGAACACAGAACTTTCTCTCTGGACAGCTCTGAGCCATTGGGGGGGGTCTCTCCTCAGGCCGATTGGAGTCCCAGCCCCCATGATGGATGGATTATTTTTTTCAGGGCAGCCTCCCAGGCCAAGGCCCTGCTAGGGTCTTCTCTGGCTCTAGCTACCCCCACTTTCCCCAGGGGCCACAGTGAGACTGCCTGGGCCTGCCTGCCCCCTCCTCCCTCATAGCTGACATTCCTCCAGAAGCTTCTCTCCCAGGCTGGCCCCGCTCACAGCCCCCTCCCCTCTCCACTCCCAGGTCTGGGCTCTGGGTCCCAGACTGCACAGGCTTCTCCTGGCCCATGTCTTCCTGATTCCCCCAGGTGTAGCCCAGGGGTCTCCCCTGACTTTCTGACCTTAGTGGCTCCGGCAGGTGTCCGCCCAGACAGGGCAGCACTTCTCTTGAGAAGGCCTGAAGCTTGGCAGTGTCGTGGGCAGATGGGACGTGATCCCCCATGTGTGAAGAGCCTCTGCCCACGTGGTGCTTCCCAGCCCCCTCCATGACCCCCAGAGCAGCAGCCATCCTGTAGCTCCTGCCAAACCATGGTCCTGTCCTCTGGAAAGTGGGGTCCCACTTGGCTGCTCTAGGGCAGGGGCCTCAGCCATGCCATCAAGTCTGGCGTGGTGTCTTCCCTGAATAGGGATAGAAGCAGCTCAGGGGCTGGCTACCAGGATGGCAAGGGAGCTGGCGAGAAGAGGAAAGATCTTCCACGCAGAGGCCGTGGCTCAGGAGCACATGCCATGCGCACGTGGAGGGCACCTTGTGAATGGGTGGTTCAGCACTGCCATCCCTAAAGATAAAATTGCGTGAGTTGTGTTATAGCGGAAACTGTTCCTGAGACATGGGCAGGTCCCTTCTCCTGGTCTCCTGATCTTACCAGGTGGTCCTCGGCTCAACTTTGGGGCTTCCTACCGGTCTCACCGGGCTCTGCGTGTGGGTGGTCATGTGCTGCTGAGAGTGGCCGTGTCCCCAGGTTCCTGGGAGTTGTCCTCTCGGCCCCCATGCCCCTGAGCTTGGTGCTGTTGTCCTCTGACATCTCAGGTGTGACTTGGAGGCCGTGAACTCCTTTTCTCTGTCATAGGCGGGACAGCCAGAGTTCCTAGAGTCCGAGTGTCTGGGAAAGAGGTTGACGGGGTGGGCTGTGTCTTATTGTTTCCCCTTGTTCTTTGCTCTCCCCAAATGAGGCTGGACTGGCCTGGGAGAACGAGCAGCAGAAGGTGCCTGAGAGGTGGCCCAGGGAGACCCTGATGGTGTGGGTATACCCTGCTCTCCTTGGGCACCATGTGCCGCCCACTTCAGGCAGTGCCCAATGCAGTTCACACAGTGCCAGTCTGGCTCTAGCGCCAACCTGGGGAGCTGCCTCTGAGGCTCACCTGCCAGGCCGCGCTTCACAACCCCCTGGGCTGCTGCTTGGCTGGGAGCAGTTGATTTGCAAATACACAATACATATGTTTCTGGCACCTTCTTCCCGCTAGGCAGGGTAATTGCTATGGCTGATGGGCTGCACAGACGCACACATCCCAGTAACTCCACGCGAGGGCCTCTGATTCAGGGGCCCAATGCCTCCCTTCCTGTAGGGACCCTGAGATCCCCAGGTGTAGGGATGTCCCCTGTGTGTGGGAGCCTTCCTCAAAGAGAAAGTGAGCAACCCCACAAGGAGCCCCCCCCCCCCCCCCACACACACACACAAGGTCCAGGCTCTGGCTTTGTGGTCTGGGAGGATGAGTGAGGGCCCCCGTGAGTATACATGGCATTCTCCTTCCCATTTTGCAGATGAATGAACCAAGGTCCATTAGAGAGAGGCCATCGGCGGGCATGGAACCTACTTGCCTTGATTTCAGACCTTCAGAGCTATGGGGCGAATGACTGTTTAGTGGCATTTTACACCCTGCTCTGAGCTATGTGCTAGGCAGCTTAGAACAGTACATAGAGACGGGGCCGCCTGCCCTGTCCACACCGCAGGGTGGGCTCATGTGCAGCGGGTGGTGGTGCAGCCCCAGTCAAGACTCACACTGAGGGATTCAGGTCTGGCTGCCTCTGGGCCTCGTTTCCTCTTGGAGAAACCCAGCAGAAGTTAAAGGAAGGTCTTCTAGAGAGGACATGTATGCATGCACTCACAAATACATACGTGTATGTGCACACAACACATAGCAGCACACACATGCACTCATACAAGTGCACACGCACGTCTGTGCCCATGCAACACACATTTTCATGTGTGCGACTTCCTGGCCGCCTAGTGCACACCTGGCTCAGAATGCCAGCTGCCTGCGGCCTGTCCATACCCGCCTGCTCATGGGCACCGTCATTCAGGAACCCGGCTGACACCTTCCCCAATCCCTGAGCAATATGCTGTAGGTTGGCAAGTGACTTGTCTCATTCTTTACTCCCGCATTCCCCGAAGTCCCAGGAAGCAAAGCGAAAAAGAAGGGAGCTCTGAGAGGGGCCCAAAGCAGGGGCTCGTGGGCTGTCTGTGCGCCTCTGGTCAGTGCAGCCTTTGTGCTTGCTTGGGGCAGAGGGAAAACACACCTTTTATTCTGTTTGCACAGGAGCACTTGCTCCAGAGACCAGTCATGCTGCGAATATAAACGCATCTGGCATACGGTGGGCTTGACACTTACTTTGCGACAGTCCTTACAGTGAGGACCACCCTCGACTCTGCTCCATGGCTACTCCCCTTCTGGGAGGCTGCTCAGGAGCCCATGGTCTTTCAGCTGTTCCTTCAGCCTGCAGCGGCTGCAACACTCAGATGGGTCTCCTCCAAGGTTCTGGCCCGGCCAGGCTGGTGCAGGGCTCTCCTCCGGGCATTGGGATTCCATCGGACCCGCCTAGACTCAGAACTCCTGCCTCCCTGGACCCTCCCCTCCCCAGACACCTTGAGGGCAGGACTGGCATCCTCGTGCCCGGCATAGGCCCTGGCACAGTGTTGATGCCTCTAAGGGTTGCTGAGTGACTCCCTGTCGGTAATGAGCCCACACCCAGTCCTCTGATCAGCAGCTGTCCCCCGCCAGGGCAGAGCGCACCTGGGGTTCTGGGCACCGCTTTCCCAAGAGCCTGGGCTCCATGGGGCTTGCCCCTGCCTGCCCAGGAGGGTGGGTCCTGACCCAGATGTCTTCTGTCGCCCCGAGTTGCTGAGACTGGGACAGGGCTGGATCCCAAACCTCAGAGTGTGGCCTGCCGAGAGGTGACCAGAGCCACCAGCAGCCTCTCTGCTCGTGGGCCCTGCTCATGTGTCTGGCTCCCGATGTCCACGTGTCCAGCTGCCCATGTCCATGTGTCTGACTACCGATGTCCTCCCCAATGTGTGGATACTCATTCCTGTTGCTGCCTACGGGACAGAAGCTGTTTCAGCTATGTCATATGGAGGGGTAAACTGAGGCTTGTGGGCCAGCACTTTCCTGCAGCTCCCGGGTGGATGTGGAGGGGGCGGCCGACTGGAGCAGGAGTGGGTGTCTGGGCAGGCCTGGAGGCAGGGCCGGTTCCCTGCATGTCCTCCAGGGAAGGCTCTGGGGGCTGCTCTCCCCAGGGGCTCATCCACTATCCCTGACACTGAGCCCCCAGACCTCCTCCACAGGTGGGCGGGCCCCTTGCCTGTTCCTGGGGCTCCTTCCTGCCCCCTCCACTGCTGCAGGACCCAAGAGAGCCTGGGGTTAGGGTGTCTGCTTTGTCTATGCCTGCTGTGGGTTTGCTCCCTGCCACCCCAGGGACCCTTGAGCATCACTGGGAGCATCCCTGGATGCCCCAACCCCTACAGGCTGTGAATCTGGAAGCTCCCAGCACTGCAGGGTCCACGCAGCATCCCGAGGCCTTTACACTGAACCCAGGCCTGGCTGGCCAAGAAGCACTGTGGGGCCTTGAGGCCTCCAGGATACTGCTTTGGAGTCCCCCAAATGCGGGATGTCCCCAACACCCACCCCTCATGTGGGCCTATCCTTTGTCCCCACCTGATAGTGAGTGTGGGGAGCCCTGGCGCTTCCTCACATAGTGCTATTCATCTTTGGGTCGCTGGGCCGGGCAGACCCCCTGTCAATGGCCCTCCCCGCCCCAAGTCTCATGCCACAACAAGGGCCCAGGATGGCTCTTGCCACTGAGGTGGGGCAGGAGCCTCAGTGCTGGGGCTTGCCCTGGGGTGTGGACACGGCTGGTCTGAGAAGCCAGGCCGGCAGCCGCGTGGGCCATGTGGGGTGCCCACGGCTGTGTGGATCTGCCTCTCCCCTGTCTCTGGTTGGGGGAGCCACTGCCAGGCTGGGGTGCAAGATTCCCTGTCCCGGTGTGTCGGAAATCTTGAGCAGGGGCCAGTGGGCAGCCCACCAGGCCCGCTCTCCAACCCAAACCACTTTCCTGTTGCTGTTCTTGGGAGATGTGTGGGGTGCCTTAGCTTGTCCCTCTCAGTTGGTTTTGAGAATCCCCTTCCTGCCCAGGCTAATGGGGGAGCAAAGGTCGACATTCCTGAAACCAGGGCTTGGCCCCGCCTGACCCTCACAGGAGGAACTACACTCCCTCCCACCCACCACCTCTATTGTTATTGTTTATTATTATTGTTGTTCTTCTTCCTTCTTTTTTTTTTTTTTTTTTTGCTTTCTGGGTCACACCCAGCAACACTCAGGGGTTGCTTCTGGCTCTGCACTAAGAAATTACTCCTGGTAGTGCTCAGGGTTCCATGTGGGATGCCGGGGACAGAACCTGGGTTGGCCACATGCAAGGCAAATGCTCTACCTGTTGTACTATCACTATGGCCCCCACCCCTGTTCTTTTAAAACGGATTTTTGTTTATTTTTGGGCCATACCTGGTGGTGCTCATGGCGGACTCTTGGCTCTGTGTTCATAGATCACTTCTGGTGGTGCTTAGGGGACCATACATGGTGTGCCAGGGCTTGAACTGAGATTAGCTGTGTATTATCTACATGTTATACTTTCTCCCTCTGACTTCTAAAACAGTTTTTGAGTGCTTCTTGTAACACACCGTTTACTGCATTAAAGCAAATCACAGAAGAAATTCAGCGACCATCACCACATCAGTTAGGGAACCTCTCTGTTCCCCAAGGAGAGGGGCAGAGAGAGCCCCGCCTACTTTAGCTGTCACCCTCCCAGCCTGCTGTCTACACTCACTGCCATCCCCAAGTGACTGCTTTACTTTCTGTCTGTGGAGATTTTCCTCTTCTGAGATGTTTCTGACTTCTGGGCCATCCTTCCGCCCCTGAGCCTCACACTACCTGTTCCCTCGCTGGCCTTAGATCAGGGCTGGCTTCCTTCAGATGGCCGCCAGGCAGACCCAGGAGCCGCCCCCTTGTGCTTTGTTCTGCATCGAATCCATTCCCCATGGCCAGTGGAGGCCCGAGCACTGCACACAAGACGATGCTCTGAGAGAGAGACCAGATTTCTGTGTCTCCATCATAGCAGGTCATCTACTTGCTCTTCCTAGGATTGTCATTCTCTGATGTGTGCTCGGACTGAGCTGGTTGTGGCTAGGCATGTACAGGAAACGATGTCGTATATCTTGGTGCTGTCATGATTTTGGGCCTCTCTGGGATGGGTTCCCTGAGGAGAGAGGTGGGTGGGCTACATTCCTTGTTTTGCTCAGCCCTTCATCTGCTGACAGACACTGGGACTGTTCCGTGACTTGGGCGTGGTGGGTGGCGTGGCTACAGCCCTCTAGGGTTTCCCTCTGCTTCCCTTGAATCAGCCTGATCTGGTCGTGTCAGTGTTGACCTCTCCAGCAAACGAAGGCAGAAAGGCATAGAGTGTGGCGGGACAGTGGTCAAGCCTGGGCTCATACCGGGTGGGGTTTTAGGGGTCCTGTTTACCATCTGTGTGCTTCGCCTTGCTGCCCTCCCATCCTTTCTTCCCTCCCTCTGGAGAGTGGCCCTGGGGAGCATGATGCCGGGGGCTTTATGCACACAATGTTGGCGACGCCAGACCAGCAGGGGCCAGAGTGTAGCACACCGGAGGCTTCCATCCGGTCGTTTCCCCAGGTCACAGAAAGCAGTACCAAACCCCACAAACTGGTAAGCCTCAAGTGGGAGTTGCAGGCTCTCTGGGCTTAGAGACAGGGAAACTGAGGTCAGGGGTGGAGGTCGTACCATGCCTGGAGCACAATCTGAACCCAGATGTATTTGTTCCCCAAGGACCACCAGTCCCCTTCCTTCCTGCCTCTGGTCACCTCGGCTCTCCACTCCGGCCCCAGGAGTGGAGACACAGCACCTCTGACCCCAGGTGTGTGCCAGGCAGAGGGAGGGTGGGCGGCAGGAGCTGGCTGGGACTTAAGCGCGAGCCTGGAGTCAGCTGAGCAAGACACTTCTCTGGTGGCTGGGACTGAGGGCAGGGCTGGCCTGGGAAGAAGGCAGAGGGGCCAGGCTGGCCGGGCCTCCATTCAGGATCGGGGCCTTAAGGCTGGCAGTCTGGGATACCAGTCCTCATGCTGGACCTGGACGGCTCCTGAGGAGGGCACTCCTGGACAAGGGGACAGCACGGGCCTCACCACAGGGCCAAACACCTGGAGGGTTGGTGTTGGGGTCACGGCCCAGAGTGTGATGGGAGCAGCTGCTAGTGAGGTTCAGAGCCACGGAGGGCCTGCCCTCCTCAGCTTCCAAGTGAGGATGCTCGGTGTCCCCTGGGGTCTTCCCGGAACTGTGGTTGAGTGCAGAGGAAATGGTTCACCTATGAGAGTCAGGGCTGAGACCCCGGGGGTTGGCAGAGGCTGGAGGTCATGTTCTTACAAGAGGCCTGAGGTGGTGGCAGCTTGGGGTTAAGGGAGTTGAAAACCTCCTGGGAGTCAGGATTCCTTGGCCTGGAAGGACCCAAAGGTTTTCCCATTACTCTTGGCTAGAACCCCCAGATCTCAGGCAGCCCAGCGTGACACACAAGCACATGTGAGGGGCAGACTGTGCGAGCCTGCTATGGGAGTGTGATGTGGCTCTGTAGGGGTGAAGCTGGGCCGCCTGATCTGGTACACCAGTATTCTGCGCAGGGGGTGGTGGGGACGAACGTGCTAACATGCTGCACACCCAGGTTATGGTGGTTACCTGGTGTTGATACTTGTCAGATACTTGTCAAAGCTCACCCAGTGCCTGCGCCAGACACGGGCTCTTCACTGTTCATAGCTCACAGACAATGGTGCAAGGGCGTGCTGAGAAGGTGCGAGAGAAACCGCATGACAAGGACACAGTGGGCTCTGCTCCCCTGCCCCAGGCTCCCAGAGAGCCCCGCTCTGCCACCCTCCCCCACCAGCAGCGCCCGCCTGCAGGAGGGACTCGGGGCAGTCCCCCAGCAAATCCTGAATTAATGAATCCCAGGAATCTGCCGCCCATGAACAGCCTCTTCTTCAGGGGTTTGGTGAGAACCACGGGGATTAGGGCCAGGCAGGCGGGTGCCTCCTCCTTGGGGGCTCAGTTTTCACCCTTGGAGAAACCCGAACTGGCCCCCGGCCCCTGCTCTGGTTTCCCCCTTTGCAACAATCCCATGTTCTTACAAGAGGCATCATCCACTTAATCCCCGCTGCCCTCGCGCCCCGCCACCCTCCTGCCTGTTCCCTACCCTGGGTGCCCATGGCTGCCCTCCCTCCGCCCCAGTGGCAAGGGGCTGGCCATGGGAAGAGGAGTGGCAGCAGGCCAGATCTGGCTAGCACCCCCCCAAACATAGGCACACACATGTGCAAATGTGTGTACACACATGCATACACGCACACACACATTTCCCCTCTTACAGGTGCACACTCACCCTGGAGTTTGTAGAACTGGCAGATGACTAGAACAAGTGGGTGATTGGTCTCGTTCCCCGCCTCTCCCCACCCCCCGCCTGCTCAGGTGAAGGTCTGAGCAGTACAGAAGGGGCCACATGGGTAATCACATCATCGGCTCTGCAGTCCAGCAGGCAAATATTCAGGATCTCCCTCTTGGGATCAAGACGTGCAGCGCAGATGAACTTGGCTTTGAATCTCCCGTGGGATGGGATGGTGAGTGTCCAGAAAGAAAGGGGTGTTGGTGGGGCACATGCTCAGGGTCTACCCAAGTAGACGCGGTGGGGGTTCTTCTTTTTCTGGCCAGACGCTGGGCTCTTCTCAGCACACAGGCGCCCTACCACAGGCGAGTGCCCAGTGGATGTGCCACCATGAGCAGGTCAGTGGTGGCCCGGCCCTCACAGACCCCTGTCAGGGGCACCTGTCATGGCATCCCTGCTCCCTGGAAGGCTAGTGGGACTCCCTGGGCCTTTGCCAGACCTGGATTGCCGCCACGGGCACTCTTGAGTGTGGGCTGAGGTGGTGGCTGGGAGGTGAGTGGTCAGGTCAGGGGAGGGGCCTGGGGTGGTCCTCAGCAGGATCCCAGGGACCCGAGTCTCACCACAGCTCTGTCATGGCTGGTTCCTTTCTGGGCAAAGCAGGACTGCTCTAGCGCCTGCCCATCAGGCCCCTGGTGGGCAGGGACCCAGGGGGTGCGGGGGAGGGAAGCTATAGCTGCTGGACCCTGAGACTGTTTCTGTAGCTGCTCTGGGAGTGTTCTCTCTGCCCCTCCCACACCCGCGTCCAGCCCCAGGCTGATGTGGACAGCACCATGCCCTGCACTGAGCTTGGGGCAGCCTGTGGCCAGGTGGAGAACTTCTTGTGAGCCAGAAGGCAGGATGAGCTCAGCACCTTCAATTCATGTGGACCTCAGTGGCCTGTTCCCCCTGAGGGGTGGTGCCCTTTGCTACAGACCATTTCTTCAGCTCCGCCCTAGAACCGGCTCCCTGCTCACTGCTCTTTCTTGTCCTTGAGGGTCCCCTGCTCTGTGGTGTGCAGTCAGGAAAGTGTCAGTCTGCAAGCAGGGCTGAGCAGGGGAGGGCACAGGTGGTCAAGGGCAGGCAGGGGTGGACAGGGGCAAGCAGAAATGGGCAGGAAAGAGCAGGGTGGCAGGGGAGAGCAGGGGAGGACAGGGGAAGCAGGAGTGGAGCAGGGGCAGGCAGGGGAGAGCAGGGGAGAGCAGGGATGAGTAGGGGAGAGCAGGAGAAAGTAGAGTTCAGACTGGGCCCAGGCTTCTTCGCCTTTATTTGGACTCTTTCCTGCCAGGCTTTCAGGCAGGGTCTGAGGGCCATGAGGGTGGGAGCGTGAAGGGAGGAGAGGGGGCCAAGGCTGGGCGGGGGTGGGCAGAGACCTGCTCTGGGGTGGGGGTAGGCTCACAAAGGGGCCATGTGTCCTCCCTGGGCAGTGGGGGACTGGCCCCCAGGCTCCGTGCTAGGGATGGGGATTTGGCTTCAGAGCGAGGCTTTATTATGTTTCCTTTTAATTACGATGGTCCCAGCTCCTACAAGGGCAGCTTTTTGTTGGGGCAGCTTAGGAGAGAGGGAGCCAGGGCTGGCCACTCGGGGGACTGGAGGGGCTCAAGAGGACGCAGTGACCAGGCCCCCTCCTTGCCCACCCTCAATCCCAGGGGAGGGAGGTGCGGGGCTCAGGGGAACCCAGCAGCTCCCTGCTCTGTTTCTTGGCTGAGCTCCAGATACCGACTCGCCACATGCCGGGTCACTGAGGAGCCCCCAACGCCGGGTCTCGGGGACCTCAAGTCCCTGGCCAGCCCCATTCCTCTGACTCACGCTGACTTCTTATCCCAGTGGCTCAGCTGATGCTGGTTGGACACCTGCTGCCTGCCAGGCCCCACGGGGACACGTGTGTGAGGAACATACGAGCCTCCCAGCCTCCAGCACCACCAGTCAGGGCTCCTCTGTTGGTGGGCACACCCTCAAGGAACCAGGGAGGTGGGCACTCGCTGGGAGCCCAGCCTGGCACCTATAGCATCGGGAACAGGTGGGAGAGTCAGGTAAAGGGACAGCGGGGCCAGGAGGAGGTGGCAGGAGTTTGATAAAACAAAATTTAAAAAGAAATCTGCCCATGAAAAAGAGGTTCCCTGGCCCTGCAGGGCACCTGAGGTCTGCCAGCCGTGATCCCGAGCACTAGGCTTGGAGTAGCTCCTGAGCACCGCCGGTGTAGTCCCCGACTCCCCCCCCTGCCAAGAGGTTAAGAAAGTACATGAACCCCATTCTAAGTGCTTAATACTGGACTTTCCCCTCTCCCCGAAAACTCCCGTGCACCTGGAACGGGAGGACACAGGAAGCTCACACAGGAAGCTCTGCCGTGGCCCAGGGTGCGGCACCCGCCTCCCATGCCCCAGCCTGAGGCCTCCCGGGCTGCTGAGCGAATGCAGCAGGTCTGGGTCACATGGCTGCATGTGGGCCCCCTGGATCTTCCTCACACCCTGTCCTGATGCCGGCACCCCTGAAACGCTGAGGTCCAGCCTGGCATGGGGGGGACTCCTGCGGGCGGTGGGCTAGTCCTGTCCTCTGGACTGTCCAGCCCTTGACCTCAGCATTCAGCTCCTTTACTTGGTTTCTCTGACTCAGGGGCATGAGTCTGGGTTGGAGGGGGTGGGCTCCTCGTGTGCAGCACCAGCCTCAGTGCCACTCCCACTGCCCAGGCCAGACCCCACCCGAGATCCCCTCCTCTCCGGCCTGGAATGGGGTCTCTGCTTGATCCTGAGACCTGCCTCTACTGCCCTATGTAAGAGAGCTGCCCCCCACTTCTCAGGCTGCCCAGAGCCCTTGGCTTATAAGTACATGGGCAGCCGCTACCGAAGTTCATGCACGGTCTTAATCCCTGTCCCATTTCACAGACAGGCAAACTGAGTTTTAGAGAGGGCACACGGCAGATGCACGGCCCTTACAAATTTCTGAAATAACTTGCCCACAGGCCCTGGCCCTTTTGCCCACCCCTAACAGTCAGACACCCTCCTTGGCGCTCTCTCTCTCTCTCTCTCTCTCTCTCTCTCTCTCTCTCTCTCTCTCTGCTCCTGTCCCCACTGCCTCCAGCACGGGCTGCATCCTCCAGCTTCAGGTGAGAAATTCTGATTCAAGGCCCGGCCCAGGCAGTGTGAGGGGAAGAGTTTCCCGCGTGGTGCCAGGCGCCCCATCTGGACAGAGAGACTGCAACCCGATCTATGGGCCGGAGAGCTGGGCTATTTTGGGGGTGATACCGGAGACCCAGGCACCCTGACGGGGAAGGGGTGCCTCGTGCCCCTGCTGTGGGCTTGGGACTCGGCCCATTGGAACCTACTCCAGGACTTGGGGGTGGAGATGTGACTTGGCTCTCTGGGCTGGGGCCCAGAGGGAGCTTTTCTTGCTCAGTGGGTGGTGACTGTGGGGATAGAGGCATGGGCAGAGGAGGGACACCCCCTGGATCCCTGTCCCAATCCCTCCATCCACGGCCATTTCCTCTCTGGGCCTGTCTCCTTGTTCATGCCATTGGGAGATCTCAGGTCCTATCAGCTCCGGTTTCGATGATCTTGGCCAGAAAGTGGGAAAAACTCCTCTAGGGACAAAATAATACCTCAGGTGTTCTATGGAGAAATGAAGAATTCTGACTCGCTCTCAGATGCAGGAATAATTGGGGTATCCTGGGTGTTGCGGGGCTGACCTGGGAGCTTAGGGTGGGTGACAGCAGCGGAGTTGGGTGAGCACTGTCCCCAGGCTGGCCAGAAGTCAGGGTTGTCTCCAGAGCACAGCTAGCTCTTGAAGGAGAGAGCAGGGGTGAGCTGGGGGTTGGGAGCGGGCTCAGCTGCCTTGAACTGTCCCCACAATCTTTCTTTAGGACCACCCAGCTGTGGCAAACTGTTTCCAGCCGAGCACCTGAGGCCCAGGTTCAGCAGTGCTGGGCTCAGCTCTCTCTCTCTCTCTCTCTCTCTCTCTCTCTCTCTCTCTCTCTCTCTCCCTCTCTGCCGCAGGGTTGTGGCAGGCACCTTCCTGCCGCTCTGGGTCCACAGACAAAACTTCCTTGTACCTGGCCTCACCCAGCCCTGCTGAACCAGATTTCTGGGACAAAGGTGAGACTGGAGCCAAGCCAGGGCCAGGCCTGGGCTGGGGAAGTGACCCCCCCACCCTGCTGGGTCCCATGCCCCGGGAGGTGACGGAGCCCCCTGGAACTTCTTCATCAGGTGTGTCCAACATCTAGTGAGCAACAGCCAGCAGCACTTTGCAGGCCAGAGTCAGCAGGAGGTACCGGGCAGACAGAGGCAGCTGAAACCAAGTGGGTGTGTGTGTGTGTGTGTGTGTGTGTGTGTGTGTGTGTGTGTGTGTGTGTGTGTGTTCTCTGTGCTTCCACCACATGCAGCTCTCCAGGGCCCCATTTGGGCCAACCCCACACCCCACTCATGACTTTTCCCTTGCCTCCAGTTTTAAATATGAGCTCTCCCACACCCAACCTAGCATCATGTTCTCTCTCTCTCTCTCTCTCTCTCTCTCTCTCCTCCCAGGAAGAAAGAGTCAGGGTGCAGGGGCTGGTGAGCTTAGGAAGTCCCAGGTCCAGGCGACTTCAGGGGTGTGTACGTGTAGGAGCCCTTACTTGAATGGCCCCATCTGGGTGTCTGTCCACACTTCTGTAGTTTCTCTCTGTCTCATCTGATTGGCTTTGTCCAGGGCTTGGAGTGGCTGCAGGAAATATGCGTAACGCAGGAGAACGCTAGAAACATTTTATTTGAAGAGGACTTTCCTGCAGTGCCTGTTTCTGGAGCTCCTGCATCGGTTTCCAGTGGCCATGGGATGCGCATGAACGGTGAGAAAGAGATTTCACTTCCTGGTCTCAGTTTCCCCCATCTCGGGAGGGGAAGGAGTGGTCCCACCCTGTGACTGTGACAGGTGGCTGAAGGACAACGTCTGACACTTGTTAAGACCAGGTTTTCTTCAAATACTTAATCTTTTCTTTCTTTCTTTCTTCCCTTCCTTCCTTCCTTTCTTCCTTTCTTTCTCTTCTTCTTTCTTTCTTTCTTTCTTTCTTTCTTCTTTCTTTCTTTCTTTCTTTCTTTTCTCTTTCTTTCTTTCTTTCTTTCTTTCTTTCTTTCTTTCTTTCTTTCTTTCTTTCTTTCTTTCTTTCTTTCTTTCTTTCTTTCTTTCTTTCTTTCTTTCTTTCTTTCTTTCTTTCTTTCTTTCTTTCTTTCTTTCCTTCCCTAAATTCCTTCCCTTCCTTCCTTTTCTTTCTCTCTCTTTCTTTCTCTCTCTTTCTCTCTCTCTTTCCTTCCTTCCCTTCATCCCTTCTTACCTTCTTTCTTTCTTTCCATAGCTAGGAATTGAACCCAGACCTCACGTCCTGCCAGGTAACTACACTACGCCTGAGCCATCTCCCAGGACAAACTTATTGGATAGTTGCACCCTTGAGAGACTATGTGATACCAGTGATCGAACCCAGGGCTCCACACACAAAGCATTTTGCTTCCCCTCTTTCTGCCACATCCCAAATATGGCACAGGGCTGAGAGCTGGCACCTGGGTGAGGGTCAGCCTGTGTTTCCTGCTGACTTTGTGCTGGAATGAGCCCCTCGCACTGGACGTTCCGAGGATCCAGGCGGAACTGTGGCGGAGAGTGGGGGGATTCTGGGAGCTCAGGGGGTTGCTAGTAGGTCCTTAAATTGAGTGGGAGGGAGACAATGTGGGGAGCTGGGAGGATGGGCTGGTAGGGTCTGTTCAAAACTGGGGAGCAGGATAGGGCAGAAAGAAGAGCGGGCAGGAGCGACGCACAGTGGGTGGGACGCTTGCCTTGCAAACTGGGTTTGATCCCTAGCACCCTGTATGGTCCCCTGAGCCTGCCAGAAGTGATCCCTGAGCTCAGAGTCAGTAGTAACCCCTGAGTACTGCAGGGTGTGGGCCAAAATCAAAGCAATAAAAAAAGAAAGAATGAAAGAAAAGAAGGAAGCAATTTTAGGACATCTACATATTCTCAAATCTCTCCACATCCTGTGGGAGAGAGATCCCCATTTTCATGTATGTGGAAAGTGAGGCCCCCAGTGAGAGGGAGGGCGGAGGTGTGTGCCTTTGCTTCATACAGCTTTAGTTTGTGGCATGTTGGGTTTTGTTCCAAGCAGTTGAAAAACACAATCAAATAAAGATAGTGGGAGTCATTTACCAGAAGGAAACATGGGCCAGGGGCTCCAAGTGGCCCAGTGGGGGACAGAGCTGAGGCTGGACTCTCCCTGCCTGCTCCCCACTGGCCAGGGGGCTCTGTGCACTGCTTCCCACCTGCGGCCCCTGGTCACCCGACACTTCCACACACACACACACTTGCACTCTGGAGTTTATTGGGTTCTTAAGGGCCTCCTGGAGACCTGGCACCTGCCGCCTTCTCTGTTCTAATAAAAGGCGGATGCTGGGGTGGGGGTGTGGCGCTGGGGGGCGCTGGCTTGTAGCCACTCTGGGCGACACATTCCTGGGTCCTGACTCACAGGAAATGTCTTGGTGTCTCCTCAGCACTTTTGGCCTCCACAGCTGTGGCCACATTCCTCCTCCCGCCTTGCCTGGTCTGGCCGAGAGTGTCAGACCAGGCAAGGCGAGCCGAGTGTGTCCAACCCATCCCAGGCCGTGGAGACTGAGGTTGGGGGGGCTGGTGGTGCAGCGGAGAGGAACAGGGAGCTGCTGGCCAAGACTCTGCTCTTGTCCTCAGCTCAGCTGAAGGCAGCAGCCCTCAGCCAGCCTGACCCTTGGCTCCCGGGGGCTGTCTGTCAATGTCGGGACCTTTGGGTTATTACAACAGGTGGTATGTGTGTGAGTGTGCGTTTGTGTCTGTGTGAGCCTCTGAATGTGCCTGTGTATATGTGTGGTATGTGAGTGTATGTGCCTGCTGTGTGCATGTATGTATGTGGTATGTGAGTGCATGTGTGTGTACTTTGGGACATGTAGATATGTGTTTTATGTGCATGTGTGGCATATGTATGTGGCATGTGTATCACATGTTGGAGACACTGTGCATATATGTGATGTGTGTCTGCATGTATATGTGGTGCAAGCATGTGTGGCATGTGTGTGCATTACATGTTTGTGGCATGTGTGCACATATATCTCATGCATTCATGTCTGTGATGTGTATTACATGTTTTGGTATGTGCCTGGATGTATGTGTTATAGGTGTGTACTACATGTCTCTGATCTGTGTGCATATACGTGATATGTATCTGTATGTGTGTGGTATTACATGCCTATGGTCTGTGTGCATATGTGTGATGTGTGTCTGTCTGTGTGTGGCATGTGTGTATTGCATGTCTGTGGTCTGTGTGCATGTGTGTGATGTGTGTCTGTCTATGTGTGGCATGTGTGTATTACATGTCTGTGGTCTGTGTGCATATGTGATGTGTGCTTATACGTGTGTGTGTGGTGCATGAGTGCATCCAGGCTCTGCTGTTTGTATCAAGTGGCTGCAGCTGGGGACGTTGCTTTCATTCTGTGAATGGCAGAGACTCAGGCCCCGGATGTTGGTACTCCGCAAGGGAGAGGCCAGCACTTAGGCTAGAATAGGGGACTGGGGCTCCCATTCTGCCTTTTCTCCTTAAGCTTCTCACTATGTAGCCAGACACCAGGAGCCCTGAGATGGGCCAGTGTTACCCTGACATGGCTCAGTGTCTGGTCATTTTAGCTCTGCCTGTGAGGTTCTCTGTCCTTCTTGCACAGAGAGAAGATGGTCACAATAGCTGGGGTGGGCTACCGTCTGATGTTGTGGACCAGTGTTTCAGCCCATGTGGGGCTGATTGCGGCGCGTCAGCACTGCACACACACACACACACACAGCTGAACCTTGACCACACGGCCTGCTCCTCAACTCCTGCCACAGCTTCCCTCTGGTTACTTCCAGGAAAATGGTCAGCTTCTGTGGTGGACAGATTTTGGGAGTCTAACAATCACTAGCTGTTGGACACTGCTAGGAGATGCTTATTTGAAAGGGTCGGAGGGAGGCATGGAAAGGGTTTATCTTTTTGGGGGTTGAGTTTTTGGGTCCACACTTGATGCTCGGGGCTTGCTCCTGACTCTACCAAGGATTACTTCTAGAGGCTGAAGTAATCAGCCACATGCAATTTAGGGGGACCACATGCAATGCCAGGGGATCAAACCTAGACCAACCATGTGCAAGGCAAGATTTGGTGCTGAACGATTTGGTGGGAAGGGCATACCCTAAAGTGAGTGCATCATTCTCTGGCTCCCTCCCTCTGACCTCGGTGTCTGCATGGGGGGAGTATAGATGGCTGAGCCTGCCTCAGGGCATTGGGGGCCTGGTATGAGGGGAGAGAAGCCACCTGGGAATGGCTTGGCCTGCTTTGCAGGGCCATGGGAGGCCTGGGTGTGAGGGGAGAGAGGCCATCTGATCAGGGAGTTGTGGACTTCCGCCCACTGGGATGGGGCTGTGGCCAGGGCTGGGTCTGACCTGAATTCTTGCAGTAGCAGGAAATGAAGCCCTTGGAAGCAGGTGCACTGGACGCTGTGGCTGAGGGCACTGGGAGGGGCCAGCACTTGGGCCTCCCCCACTTTCCTTCTGCAGGGAGAGGAATAGAGCACGGCCATGGCCACCCACTGGGCTCTTACTCATGACTGGTGTTTGCTCAGGTCACCTACAACAGGCCTAGGAGGAGGGGTTATGACCCCCCCATTTTACATATAGGGAAAACTGTGTCATGTAATTTGGGGTATTTACACAGTAGCCTCTGAGCAAAAAGAATCATTGCAGTCAACATTTGCTCCAAGGAAGTTAAATCCAATATTTGAACCTAGAAATTTCTGGGTTCAGGAACCCAGAAATTTCTAGCTTACAGTCCTCTGGTCAGGGCCAGCCACTTGTATGCAATGAAGGGATTCTAGGGGAATTCCAGACAATTCCATGGACTTTGGTGGTATCCCATGGGGCTAATGGTTAGCTGAATGTGGGGGTGAATGTATGTGTGAGGGATGCCTGTATATATAACAGTAGTGTGTAACAGTGTGGGGTGTGTGTAGCGACAGTGAGTGTGGGTGTGTATGTAACAGTGAGTTAGGGAGCATGTGTATGTAACCTTGAGTGTAACAGTGTAGGGGGTGTGCGACAGTGAGTGTGGGTGTGTATGTAACAGTGAGTGTAGGAGCATGTGTATGTAACCTTGAGTGTGTGATAGTGTGGGTGTGTAGGACAGTGAGTGTGGGTGTAGTGTAACAGTGAGTGTAGGAGCATGTGTATGTAACCTTGAGTGTGTGATAGTGTGGGGGTGTGTGTCAGTGTGGTAACCCATGTGTGATGGTGAATGTGAGGGGTGAGCAGTACAACAATGAGTTTGAGGGGTCAGTGTTTGTGATAGTGTGAGGTGTGGATGGAGTGTGCATCAGTGTGAGAGGTCTATGTGTACCGTGTGAAGGGTGCATGTGTGACAGGTGTGTGTGTGCCAGTGTGAGGAGTGTATGGCAGTGTGAAGGGTGATGTGTGCCAGTGTGAAGGGTGATGTGTGCCAGTGTGAGTAGGTTTGTGTGCAACAGTGAATATGGGGGATGCATGTGGAACAGTGAGTATGAAGGGCGTGTACAGCAGTGTGAGGAGTGAGTATGCAACAGCGTGGGGGGTGAGTGCAAGAGTGATTGTGAGGGGTGTGTGCAATAGCGAGTGTGAGGGGCGTGTGCACACATGACAGAGTCTCTGGCACGACAGGGACAGATTCAGACTTGGGAGGCCAAACGTGCGGCCCAACATGGGGACCTACTGCATGAAAAGGAAGGAAAACATGCTGGAAGCGTCTTTAGGATAGGAGAGAAACCTCACCCAGGGACCGACAAACACTCCCTGACGCAGAGCAATACTGTGGCATGTGTGAGTGTGCTTCACCTGCTGCACGCGGCATGGCCCTCTGTCCTCTGAGCCTCTGGCCCTCACGGGACACACCACCGCTTCTCCCAGAGCCCCTAAAGAGCTATGGTGAAGCCTGGGCACAAGAGTCTGTCAGGAGGTAGCCAGCGTGGGGCTTGCAGGGTGGGAGGAGATGGGGCCAGGCCTTGCCTCGGCAGCGGCCGTGTGGAAGCCGTGGGTGCTCCTGGGCGGGAGACGCCCCCTCTGGGATGAAAGGTGTCTGCAGACTCTTGGGAGATTCCTGGGGTGTTCTCTTCCTCGGCATTCTGGCTTTGGGGAACCCTCCCTGCCTGAACCCTCCACCCTCACCTCCACCCATGCCCAGCCCCAGAGGCAGATGGGCACAGACACGCTCGTGGAGCCGGGCCAGGCCCTATGGGGACAGGCTGAGTGGGGGGGAATTCACAGCTCCTTCCCTGGCCCCGCCTCCCTTCCTCCCCTTGGATGAAATGTTGGTAATTCAATCCACGGAGCAGTTTTGTGTCCTGCAGAGAGGCTGGCATAGGCTCTGTGTGTGTGTGTGTGTGTGTGTGTGTGTGTGTGTCTGCATGTGCATGCAGTAGTGCCGAGCCCCTTCCCCCAGAGAGCATGCCATTCACACCCTCAGGTACAAGTGGAGAAACTGAGGCTCAGGGAAATCCGAGCAAGTTGTCCACTCCAGGTTGGAATTTGGATCCTCAGCGGTCCCCGTGTACCTAATAATTTCTGTGGACTTGGCATTAGGTCAGGGGCAGGACTGGAGGGAGGGTGGTCGCGGCCTGCAGGTGCCCCTGGGAAGAAGAGAGCACCAGATCCCAGCCATCCAGGACACAGGCCAGGGACCCAGCAGAGTCCTAGGGCTTTGAGAGAGGACAGAGAGTTTAGGACTGGTGAACTGGGGCAGGAGATGCAAGTGTCTTTCAGAAGGAGCATCTGGCTTCTGGGAGGGTGGATTGGTCAACCAATGGGTGGTTGGTGGTTGGTGGTTGGTGTTGGTGTTGGTAGGGTGGTTGACAAAAGGAGTTGAGGAGTTGAGGCTGATGACATGGGAAGGATGGAGGAGACCCTGGCTCTGGTCTTTTTTCATCACTCACGTCCTTTCTCCTAGTCAGCTCTGAGGAGAGGAGAGGTGCTCAACCAGCACTGGCCTTAGTCAATGCCAGCACAAAGACTGGTCACCCTTAAGTCGGGCACAAGGACTGGTGGGCCAGCTGCTGGGCTTCAAATGTCAGGTCCTGCTGGTTGTCACGTAACCCTCTCATCATTGGGGGTGGCAGCAAGAACTACCTTCGAGAGTCGTTAGGAGACTAACCGGGACTCAAGTACAGAGGCCATGTGTACTGTGTACTGGCCTTTCTATGACATAATCTGGTCCTCCAGTCACGGACATCAGCCTGAGATGGAAGTCTATCTGCTGAGCTTGGTGTGAAGAGGCTGACCTTTGGTAAGACCAAGGCCTGTATCCCTGCTTACCCTCATGTCTGGGGCCCTTCTGACGCCCCTCTGTTCCTCAGGAAATTGTGGGTGCAGTAACAAGGGTAAGAAGTCCTCTGAGTCAATCCTCGTACCACCTATGTTCCCGAGCACCTGATCACAGGACCAGGAGTGACCCCTGAGTACAGGGCCAGGAGTAACTGACCCCTGAGCACAGAGCCAAGAGTGACCCTAAGCACAGGACCAGGGCTGACTGGAGGCCACGCTGCCCCGGAAGCCTGTGTGTTGGAGTGCAGAGCACTTGACTCAGAGGACCAGGGGGCTACCAAAGCTGGCAGGAAGCAGAAAATCTGTTTCTTCTCCCTCTGCACCCGTGCCTTCAGCGACTGTGGCGGGAGTGCCTGCAGGATGTTCACTCAGCTGCCTAGGAGCTGTGGGGTCTGTGGGGAGCCCAGGAACTGAGCTGGATGTTCAGAACTCTTGATAACCCAGCCCAAGCTCTTCCCGTGGAAGGAATGGGGCTGGAAAACTGTATGATTGAAACCCAATCATTAACAGCTTTGTAACTGTCCATTGCACTGTGATTCAATTAAAAAATAAAGTTTTGCAAGGCTCTGCTCTGTGCCTGTGAGAGTTGACCATGGCCCACTGCCCCCCCCACATCAGGACTGGCTTTAGGTTGACCCCAGCAAAAGGGGCAGCTGCTCTCTCTGCCGGGCGACTCTCAGCTCCCCGGTCTCTGTGCCTTCTCTGCGCTCCAGCAGCTCTTCCTCCCTCTGCCCTCTCACAGACATGATGCTAACGGCTCCGGCTGTTGCTGGTCCTTGGCAAAGCACCAGTCCCTGTGGGCTTCCCTCTGGACACCCACTTGTCCATTAGCCTGAGTCCATTTCCTGCAGAGACCCTGGAGCTCTCCCTGACCTGGGTCCTGGCTGACCCCTTGGCAAGAGCTGCTGTCCACATCTGAGTTTCTGCAGGGACCAAAGGGCTGGGGAGGGGACCCCAGAGTCATGTCAGCCACACGCTGTCAACAGCTCTGCAGGGGCTCAAGGGGGGACTTGGTCTAGGACCACCCATCCAGCCTGGTCACCTAGACAGCTGGCCTGTGCAGCTCTTGTGGTCCAGGACTGCTAGGCCAGCGCCTCTGCAGCTGCTCCCAGGGTGCTGGGGCCTCTTTCCTGTTCTCAGCAAGTCCTTCCCATGACCCACAACCCCCCTCCCCTCCGCTGTGGTCCATTCTCCTTGCTTGTTCCTTTCACAGACAGGAAGACCCTTACCCCTTCCACAGCACCGAAAGCATGGTAGGTGCGTGGAAGAGGCAGGATCTGCCAGGGACCTGGGCTGGGGCAGAGGTGGTGTGTGTGTGTGTGTGTGTGTGTGTGTGTGTGTGTGTGTGTGTGTGTGTGTGTGTGTGTGTGTGTGTGTGTGCGCAGCATCAAGAACCAGCTTTATTCTGGATTCTACCAAGTGGAGAACCTTAGGCCCAAGTGGGAAAGAGGCTCTTTTATTAGGTTCTGAAGTGCTGCCTCTGTCCCTGAGGCAGCCCCTCGGGAGCTGCTGGGTGGATGGAGGAAAGCCAGAGAGGGCCGCTGAGACATTGGCTCAGTGCTCAGGGCTCACTCCTGGTGGTGTTCTGGGACACCTGCGGTGCTGGGTAGTCAAGCCCTGGTCTCCTGCAGGCAGAGCCTGTGTGAGTCATCTCCCTGGCCCTGCTGCTCAAGCTCTGCAGGTCTGACGATCAGCCCCTTAGAGAGCTGATGGACACCTCTTGAGGCCTTCCCTGACACCCCCAAGCAGAGGCCAGTGACTCCATCAGTGGCCACCTCTCCCCCTGCACCCACCAGTCAGGCCAGACCTGGTGTCTCAGTGCTGTTTCCTGAGAGGACACAAGGTACTCAGGTGGAGCACCGTGCTGAGGGGTCTCTGGGGTGGGATGGTAGAACTGGGCTGTCCCCCTCACACTCCTGCCTGTCTTCCTCTCCTCCTCCTCCTCCTCCTTCTCCCTTTCTCCTTTCTCCTTTCCCCTTCCTCCTCCTCCTCCTCCTCCCTCCTCCTCCTCCTCCTCCTTCTCCTCCTCCTCCTCCCCTCCTCCTCCTCCTTCCCCCTTTCCCCTTTCTCCTCCCTCCTCCTCCTCCTCCTTCTCCTCCCTCCTCCTCCTCCTCCTCCTCCTCCTCCTCCCCTCAAGGTCCCTTCCCCTGCAGCAGGGCCGGGGCAGATGGGAGACTGGGGTTCTGAAGGCCTTCCTCCTTCTGGGTTCAGAGGTAAATATTTGTTTCTCCCAGTGTAAATACCCTCCGTGTTTAATGAGGCGATCCCAGGGCCATTTCCTGGCACGGCTCAGTGCCTGGAAGCTTCTCACTCCGGGAGGGGCCGTCGAGGAGGGCTGCGCGGAGACGCTCGCGCCATCTCAGCCATCGTTCCTGCTTACGGCAGAGGACAGGGCAGTTTGGAGATGGTGGCCAGAGGTCCGAGGACACACAGTACCAAACCACCCAGCCACACCAGGCCACCCTTGTTTCTCCCGGACACCCACTAATGGGCAGTGCTGAGCACTGAGATGACTGACAGGTGGGGCCACTTCCCCCTGGCATCTCCGGTCAAATATGGCGCTCAGGCCCCCTGGGCATGGACCCCCGCCTGCCATCTATCCCCACTTAAAGTGATACTTTAATAAATTATTCTTTTATGTTATTACACGTGGGGCTATAAAAGCACTGGAGTGAGCAGCCGGGCTGAGGTAAGGCGCCCTCGACTTTGCAATTTCCTGATCTGGTCTGGTTCTGCTCCCGCGCCGTGAGTTTTTCATTAATGTGTGCAGGTGACGCCACAGGGGCAGACGAAGGCCAGGTAGCCTCCCACGGCAGCACAGGCTCTTCTCGGGCTCCCTGGGCAGTGCCAGTGAGAATGGCTCTGCAGGAAAGAAACGTGAGCCCCACCCAGAAGCCATGTGGCCCTGGACCAGCTGTCTGGCACCCCAGGCTCTGCTCTATGCTCCCGAGCAGGGAGCCCAGAGTTAGGAGTCCTGCAGACCGAGGGGAGAAGTGCGGCTCCCGCCAAAGTGTCAGGCTGGGCCTGCACCCATCAGC